>JAVTVY010008776.1:0-47681 GCA_036873755.1 Hanleya hanleyi | reverse complement strand
GTATGAAAATAGACGTTTTGGGATCTAGGGGAGCCCCTAATGGGCCGATGGAGTCGTATGAGGTATCAATGTGAAGCATATGTGAGGGGACATCCGCCTGAACTAGTGTGTCGACCGTTTTCGACATTCTGCGCATGCGCAAACAGGGAATTGTGGGAAAAGTGCATTGGAAGGAACGTTTTGGGGTCTAGGTGGGCCACTAATGGTCTGATTGAGTCGAATGAGGTATCAATGTGATGCATACGTGAGGGTGCATCCGCCTGGGTGGATGGGTGTTAGGAATATCGTCATTCTGCGCATGCGCAGACAGGCCGTAGTATGGAAATAGACATTTTGAGGCCGATATGAACCACTATGGGTCCGGATGTGTCTAGGGAAGTGTTATTTTGTAGCTCTCGGGGTGTAGACCACGACTTGAAGGGATGTCCACGTCACCTGTGACGTCACTGGTGACGTCATCAGTGAGAGTAGTAGCGAAAGCGGGAGTTTCGGGGGTGCGACGGAGTGCATTTGGAGTAGATAACGGCCTATTTGTCCAGCCAACTACCTGGTAGAGTTACCTGTGAGTGTGAGTGTATGCGCGCGTGTGAGTGAATGAGTGAGTGTGAGTGAGTGAGTGAGTGAGTGAGTGAGTGAGTGAGTGAGAGAGTGAGTGAGTGAAGCGTGCACAACGCCCGTGAGGCGTCCCCAACGCCCGTCTCAACGCATGGACGCACTAACGACGGTGAGTGAGTGAGTGAGTGAGTGAGTGGGATCCGACTGGACTAATGTATCGTCCGTTTTCATCGTTTTGCACATGCGCAGTCTGGCCGTAGTATAGAAAGCAGGCATTTTGGGATCGGTGAGTGGTTGAGTGAGGGAGTGAGTGAGGGAGTGACTGAGGTAGTGAGTGAGGGGGTGAGTGAGTGAGGTAGTGAGTGAGTGAGTGAGTGAGTGAGTGAGGTAGTGAGTGAGTGAGTGAGTGGTCATATAAGGTCGTTTGTACACCATTAGCCTCAGTCTGTATCCATCCTCTGACCGGGTACCATGTCGAGTACATGTCCGTTCTGTCAAAAGACACTCTCGTCGCGACAATATGCTCAGACATCTGCGTCTAACGCATAGACAAGAGACACCACCAAGTCCCGCTATAGGTGGCGTAGGACATCCCTATACGATGAAGGTGAGCGGCCCTACGGGGTGTGGAAAGACGTCCTGGGTGATGAAGTTTTTAGAGGAAGGTGTGGCAACCCCAGCTCCGACACGTGTTGTTTGGTGTTATAGCCAGTGGCAGCCCGCCTACGAAACTACGCGATCACAGAATGTGAGCTTTGTCCCAGGAATTCCTCACGACATAGACGAACACAATTACTTCGATTCCGAGCAGACCTACGTGGTAGTGCTCGATGATCTGATGTGTGTGGCCAAGGACAATTCGAAAAGCGCCGACCTATTCACTAAAGGGTCCCATCATCGCAATCTGTGCGTCATATATTTGACTCAGAATCTCTGTCCTCAAGGAAAGGCGTCCAGAGATATTGCCTTGAACTGCCAATACTTTGTGTTGTTCTCCAATCCCATCGACAGAGCACAAATCCGTGTGTTTGGTAGTCGAATTTATCCTCAGAACATCGACCATTTCAAGCAGGCGTTTCAAGGAGCGACAAGTCGTCCGTACGGCTACCTGTTCGTAGATTTGAAAGCCCATACCCCCGAATATCGCCGGCTGACGACCCACCTGTTACCTGGTGAGGCATCACCGCAGCCTCTACACCATCCACCGAGTCCACATCTGGCAGAGCAGCAGCAGCAACCCGCTCCCGTACAGCGTGCCCCCTTCATACCATTAGTCCCCGAATACCACCCAACCGTGAAGGACCAACCCAAACCCGTACAAGGGAATGAACATAATGTAAGCTCGAGACTATGGAAGGATTTTTTCAAAGAAAGTATGGACGCCGAGCTGGGTGAGTTGTTGGAGGCCATAGGAAACAAGCTTCACCGCAAAGGGTATTCGAAAGAGGAAGCCGCAATGTTAGCCCATAATACTTTGGCACCCAGATTACGACGAGCTTTACGTCAGCAGTATGGCCACCTCCTGACCCATATAAAATTGCTGGACAAGGACCCGGTCCATATGGAAATCGAAAGAACAGCGTCGATGTTGAAAACCTCGGGCATGAACTGTCACAGCAATAGCACAAAAGAAACATTTGTTCGAACGCATCATTAAGATCAAAAGCGTCTCATTATAAATAAAACCACACGGCACCAGTCCCCTCATTTCACCATGAGCACTACAGAGTCCAACTTGTTTGAACCGGACAACGAGGATATTCTAGCCGAAGCGTTACGTCAAGCCAATGTCGATACTATTATTGATACAGCGCAAGGTGAATCCACCGTTCAGCACCAACGCATGCCTTCTCATCTTACCACGCTCATAGATGACATCCAATGGGTGACACGGGTATGTCTTCTGCTGCATAAGAAACAGATAATACCCAATGAGGATACCAACACAACTACCCGTGCCCAGAATCTGCTGACCCTGCATGAGGCATTTCAAACCTATGGATTACAAGCGTCTAATCCGTCATCCATAATTCAGCCGTCGTCCATTAGAGAATATCCGCGTCCATAATCCAAAGACCTATTCCATATTCCATATAACAGTATTAGCACCAAATTCAAAAAGACAATCATAGTATACATAAACATAGGCTTGTTTCCTGCAAGAGAAGCGGTCAACAGTTTTCAATGATGCCGGCAAGACATCATGATGTTCCAAAAATATCAAATCCGTATCGCTGATCAGTATTCTTAATCCATAATATTCGTTGTAAGTCGTCATCTAAAGAATGATGTATCTCAGTCACGCTTTGATTGTGACTGTTCATATGAGTACCATGAGGATCTTGAAGTACATGGGTTCATACGGCCCCTAGCCCCGGGTTAAGCGGAATTAGACACAAGTTACGAAACGTAGCCCCATAGATCTTGCACGCTACGTTCATATTTTTTTATCAGGATGCGATATGTATCGCCAAATTTGAGAAACTTTGAGTGGAGGCGTTTGGTGGAATAGCCCTGTTTTATAAGTTTCTGTAACAATGTTTTGTGACGTTGATTAAAATTGTCACATTTAACACAGGATCTTTATGGAGACCCTGCTGGAGACGGGAAATTATCTTCTTCAACCTCCAACATCAACGTCCAGTGATGATGGACATGGCATAACGCGTTGAGACAGGTATGGAGACGTAACTTGTGTCTAATTCCGCTTAACCCGGGGCTAGGGGCCGTATGAACCCATGTACTTCAAGATCCTCATGGTACTTATATGAACAGTCACAATCAAAGCGTGACTGAGATACATCATTCTTTAGATGACGACTTTACAACGAATATTATGGATTAAGAATACTGATCAGCGATACGGATTTGATATTTTTGGAACATCATGATGTCTTGCCGGCATCATTGAAAACTGTTGACCGCTTCTCTCTTGCAGGAAACAAGCCTATGTTTATGTATACTATGATTTTCTTTTTGAATTTGGTGCTAATACTGTTATATGGAATATGGAATAGGTCTTTGGATTATGGACGCGGATATTCTCTAATGGACGACGGCTGGATTATGAATGACGGACTAGACGCTTGTAATTGAGACAGACGTTATGGCGTTGAGATGAGCATTGATGGGCGTCACTGCATTTCGATGTATTGGTGTCCTGAAAAATGAGAGCATTTGAGCTAATTCACCAGGGCGTTGAAGCGTTAAGCTAAGCGTTGAAGGGCGTTATAAAAGCAAGTGTATTGCTAAACACGCTCAGTCGACGTTCAACCGTCGACATGGCTTATACTTGCTTTGAGTGCGAACGCACGTTCACCAGACATTACGATATGATGCGACACCAGAAGACTTTCCATCCAGATTCCGAGGAGCCCACTGAGGTAGCGGTTGAGAGTGTATCGACTGATACCGAAACCGAGATTGCTGACAGTCTATCTACTGATACAGGGAGCTTGATCTCAGACAGTCAGCCTACATCCCAGGAAAGTGAGGCAGAACCTACCTTCTGGGATCGTATTGTGGATGAAGCTATTCGTAGTTATGCTGCAGTAATCGAAGACGACGGACAGGATAACTTGCAACAGGCGTACACCGAAATGCGGCCCTGCATCAGGAAAACAGCCATGGCCATCTATAAACGGTATAGCCTGCTGCTTCTTGAAATGAAAGGCGACCCCACGCACAGGTCCATCATGAAGACCAATCGTCACCTGGAAGAGAATATGGGGTTACCACCCACCGAGGCCCTGGAAAATGCGATCAGAATGCACAAACAACTGTTTCAGGATATGCTGCCCGACGAATATCCAGGCCTGCCCGAGGAGGACTAGAACAAAAGGATGGAACTTTCTGAAACGGCGACTTCTGATTGAACAGCCGAGAATACATCTAACGGACAAGAACGAGTATGACAGATGCAAATGGCGGCCTCTGATTGGACAAGAGTGTTCTTGAATTTTAATTTTAAACCCATCTCTAACTATAAATACGGAAACACGCATGTTAGATGTACATTCTCACCCGTATCAGACCCGATCAAATGGAGAAGCCAGTCAATCCCAAGGCAGACGTGCAATCGTTGAAGATTGACGAAAAGGTGCCGGTTCCCGCTCGACTCCCCAAAAGAGTTACCAAAAGATACCCACCCATAACTATGGAAATGATAGATGATTTCTTCAGTGTGGGTTACAGTTCAACCACAGGAGAGCCTGGGGATCTCCGCTACCATCGCCAGCGATGCCTAACCTGCCTTGAAGGTGTACCCTTGGCCGGATGTGATCTTTGCACGAAGAGAGAGGAGATTTTCCATTGGGCGAAGTGAGAGCTTGCCACCAAAGGCCGTTTTGTCCTTGTATGGAAAAATATGGCCGCGATTATCTCGAAAGAGATACTTGTAACAGATGTACAGACGGATGACTGAATGAGTAAGAATCATATTAGGTCACACCGAGCAAAGATGGAACTTTCTGAAACGGCGACTTCTGATTGGACAGCCGAGCATACATCTAACGGGCAAGAACGAATATGACAGGACCAAATGGTGGCCTCTGATTGGACAAGAGACTTCTTGAATTGTAAACCTACCCAACGCGGCTCCCCCAGCGTGGGTAAGTTATGATGGAGGGGAACATAAACTATATGGAAAAACTTGTTGTTGTTGTTGTTGTTGTTCTCCCATCCTTGTTGTTGTTGTTGTTCTCTCATCTGTCTGTATCATGGCGTCAAGGCGTTATGCTAGGGCGTTAAGGCGTAAAGATAGGGCGTTAAGTCGTTGAGACGGGCGTTAAGGTGTAACGACGGGCCTTGACGGGTGACAGCCATTAGAGAGCTTCACCCTGATACCCACAGGGTCCATTTGACCAGGGATGGTCAACCACTCAACAAACCTCCACGAATCCAAAAAATGCATGCTTTCTATACTACGGCCAGACTGCGCATGCGCAAAATGATGAAAACGGACGATACATTAGTCCAGTCGGATCCCACTCACTCACTCACTCACTCACCGTCGTTAGTGCGTCCATGCGTTGAGACGGGCGTTGGGGACACCTAACGGGCGTTGTGCACGCGTCACTCACTCACTCACTCACTCACTCACTCACGCGCACATACACTCACACTCACAGGTAACTCTACCAGGTAGTTGGCTGGAAAAATAGGCCGTTATCAAATGCACTCCATCGCACCTCCGAAACTCCCAGTTTCGCTACTACTCTCACTGATGACGTCACTGATGACGTCAGCAGTGACCTCACAGGTAACGTGGACATCCCTTCAAGTCGTGGTCTACACCCCGAGAGCTACAAAATAACACTTCCCTAGACACATTCGGACCCATAGTGGTCCATATCGGCCTCAAAATGTCTATTTCCATACTACGGCCTGCCTGCGCATGCGCAGAATGACGATATTCCTAACACCCATCCACCCAGGCGGATGCACCCTCACGTATGCATCACATTGATATCTCATTCGACTCAATCAGACCATTAGTGGCCCACCTAGACCCCAAAACGTTCCTTCCAATGCACTTTTCCCACAATTCCCTGTTTGCGCATGCGCAGAATGTCGAAAACGGTCGACACGCTAGTCCAGGCGGATGCCCCCTCACATATGCTTCACATTAATACCTCATACGATTCCATCGGCCCATTAGGGGCTCCCCTAGATCACAAAACGTCTATTTTCATACCCTTTCCCCACAATTCCCTGTCTGCGCATGCGCAGAATGTCGAACACGAACGACGCGCTAGCCCAGGCGGATGCCCCCTCACGTATCCTTCACATTGATACCTCATACGACTCCATAGGACCACTAGTGGCCCACCCAGACCCCAAAACGTCTATTTCCATACCCTTTTCTCACAATTCCCTGTTTGCGCATGCGCAGAATGTTGACAACGGACGAGACACTAGTCCAGACGGATGTCTCCTCACATAGGCTTCACATTGATACCTCATACGACTCCATAGGACCACTAGTGGCCCACCTAGACCCCAAAACGTCTATTTCCATACCCTTTGTCTACTGTGCATGCGCAGAATGACGATATTTCAACCCCACACCCAGCCCATCAGATGCGCCTTCACGAATGCTTCACATTGATACCTCATACGACCCCATCGGACCATGCAGCGTATTTCAAGTCTGGGGACTACTTTTTTTCCGCGGAGGCAGACCGCATCACCACCAGATCGCATCACCGCGGAGGAATACAAAGGTCACGTGACCTTGTATCAGAACTCAAGAGAATAAGCCGCTGCCACAGTGGTAAAGTTTTTTACCAAATTCAAGATGGCGGCCAAACTCTGGCAGAGGTCACTTTCCAATCTCCAGCGCCAACGCCTCAAGTTTAAGTGCAAAGAGGTCAATACGATCTTTTCCGTCTTTATACTACTACTTAGGCAAGACCAGTCCTTACACTAGGGCTCCACTCCACTGGAGAGTAGAGCTTGCGGCAGGATACAGCTTGTCTGGAGAAGATGTGAATGGATGACCATATGAGCTTAAGCGGACATAGATACATGGAAAGAAGTATAGATACACAAATGGAAACATCGGCTCCAAGTTAGCAAATCTATTAGGTCCCTCTGGAAAGCTGGAAAATGCGAATGTTAAATTTTGGGCAATCAGGAAATTATTTTTGAATGTACATCCTCAACATTTGTTTCAACATGAACAATAACACTGAAATGCGCGCTCAACGTTTCTCTAACATACCCTCCGGAAAATGCTGAAGTCTGGGCGCAATCAATGAATTATTTCGAAAGAAACAGCCCTTATCTGCTTCAACAAATAATGAACGTACGACATGGACGTAAGGATATGACATACTTCGTCTAGGTTAATTAAAATGGAGAATGTTATGGAATACAAGGTCTTATTCTGTTTCAGAACATTAGCCTGTAAGTCCGGACAACGTCTGTATAAGCACCTCAACAACTGTTTATAGTGGTTATTAAATTGTATAATAACCATTTTGTGTCTCTCCACTGTCTGCTACAAAATTGTAATCCCGATTTTGTCACTCGCAGTGGATTGAGTAGCTGTGCACGGGAGAGGAAAGATTGACATATACATATATGTGAGCGGTAAACAGATTCCTAATTCACAGGTCATTTTGAACTCCGGAAAGGATATGCAGACCGATGCAATGTGACTGGTGGACAATAGTTTCTCGCGTAACACAGTAGTAGAGAAAGCTTTAATCTCTTCGTGGTATGGGGAGATTGGGGTGGGAAATGTGGTGGGTTGTATGACCTTTCACCTGGGATGTGTGGGTTGAACTTGGACCTTGGGGGTCACTTCCAATCACGTGACTGGATGCAAAATTGGACTTGAAAAACTTCGGCACTCGTGGAAATGTCGGAAAACCGGCGATTTGAATAGAAGTAACGTCATGGTAGCGAAAAACAGCACTTTAGGGGGCGCAGGGTGTTTTTGAGCGTTTTTTGGGACTATTTGTGGGACTATTTGTGGGTTCAGTAGGTCGTACAGTGTCTTGTTGTGAAGCCCTCGACATATAGACTACGTCTGGTTGGTTTTGACTGGAAGTGGCGTCATGCTGTGCATGCGCAGTTGAGGAGTGATAGAGAAAGATGACATTTAGGGGTGCACAGGGGGGTGCCTGAACGACTTAGGGACCATCCTTGGTCCAAATATGGCGTGCACGGTCTCGTCTTGAAACCCTCGTAATGTAGATTGGCGATTGGCGTGGTTGTAACCGGATGTGGCGTCATGTCCAAGAGTAGTAGCGAAAGATGACATTTTACGATTGTGCAGAGTGTGTTCGAGCGATTTAGGGGTCATTCGTGGTTCCAATCGGTCGTGCAGATTCTCGTCTTGAAGCCCTCGGCATGTAGACTACGACAGTGGTGGTTTTGACTGGAATGACGTAATGGCGTGCATGCACGGTCGAGGAGTAATATAGAAAACTGGCATTTTACGGGGGCGCAGGTGCGTGCATGGTTTGAAGCGTGCATGCCTACATACAATCCTGAAAACTAGGAGTGACTAGTCACACACAGCTATTGGAGAAGCATGTAGGTCACGCGACTGTGACGTCATTAATAGTAACAGAGAATCCTGCATATTCGGATGCTCACTGGGAACTAGGTGGTTACCGGTTACCAACTCCGTTATACACTTAACCCATAGGGTAGACCTATTAGGATTCTCCCCGCTAAAGGAGGTGATCTCCTCCTTTAGCGGGGAGAGCCCTACTAGGTCTACTCATAGGGGTAAGTAGTGGTTTGTAGACCTTCAAGATATCTGTAGACACTGGAGTAGAGCCAGAGAAGACAGAACTTTGACGTATTCGGTAGTAGAGAATCACAGTTTGAGATGGATAGGTTGCGTAAGTGTGTGTGGGTTGTGACTCTGGTTGTAAAATGGGTATATGCGAACCGTACTGGGCCCAATGTGAGGAATTCTATGTAAACTTCTGTAGTCATACTGTACCCTGGACATGATGTGACTTTGAAGCCATGGTGCGCATGTGCACTCGGGAGTAGTAGGAAAAACGCAGATACTGGTGGATGCTGCGCACTCGGATGAATGAAAAGTACACCCCTAGACGTAGCCCAGAGGGGGTAATTAGTGCTAATTTAGACTGAGAGGCGTGTAGATCTGAGCGTAGCCGGAGAAAACAGGTCACGTGACAGTGACATTATCAGTAGTGAAGAAAGCGCAAATACGGTCGGATTAGATGCTCACGTGATACTACGCGCCTAGCTAAACCCTGTACTCTAAACCATAGGGGTGACCATGTCGAACTTGGGGGAAGGGGGGGGGGGGAGGGTGCACTATGAAGTGACTCCAGAGAAGATTGGAGAGAAATGATTTCCGCATTAGAAAAAAACGCTTTTTCGGATGCGCACTTACATTAACCCAGAGGCGTGGTTATGGGTCTATTGAATCTCTTGTTGAATACATAGCTTTTGTTGGGCCAGTCCCACTTACTTACGAATAGCTTTAGGAACATCACTCGCACATAGCTGTACAGACATTATACAAATATAGCTGTACAGATGTTACGGACTCATAACTACACAGACCGTACTCTCGCCAAACCGTATTAACCTGTTATATAAAGACAATACAATGTTACAGTTCACCAATGTAGTGTTGACAAGCGTGACTGGAATACACCATTCTGTAGCTGACGACTTTACAACGAATATTATGGATTAAGAATACTGATTAGCGATACGGATTTGATATTTTTGGAACATCATGATGTCATGCCGGCATCATTGAAAACTGTTGACCGCTTCTCTCTTGCAGGGAACTAGCCTATGTTCATGTATACTATGATTGTCTTTTTGAATTTGGTGCTAATACTACTGTTATACGGAATATGGAAAAGGTCTTTGGGTTATGGACGTGGATATTCTTTAATGGACGACGGCTGAATTATGAAGGACGGACCAGACGCTTGTAATTAGAGAGACAATGAGGTTTTATATATTCAGTGCTGTTATTACAATGCGTTGATGTAATGCATAGAGTCAGCGGATTATAAAGTGCCAATATACTGTCACAGAGTGCCAGAACATGTAGACCCATAGAATGTAAGTGGAGTCAATGCAATGCACAAAACGTCAGTTTAGGATTACTAAACAACAATCCAGCGTTATTGAGCGTCTGTGTGATGTTACAGGGCATCTATCCAGTGTTATAGAACGCCATTGTAGTGCTTTATAGAGTCTATGTTGTGTTACAGTGCGGTAACATGGACGTAGAGAACACCGTAGAGAATTCAAAGTACAGGCCACGAAAGTGATATATACAATGCAGTACAAACATTATAACAGGTGAATATGGGTGAATTATAAACGTATAAAATATAATGTATATGGTCTTAGTTAAGATGACACAGGTAATATAAATTAGAGCTGGGGTATAAACTAGTCAATTACAGGATAATGCACGTATTACGACGATCTTGCATTCATACAAGTCAGTTATAAGACATTGCACAGGATATTGCACCAATGTGTTGTACTGGGAGCGAGTTCAGCATACGGAGCGTCAAGCAGAGGCAAGTCCAGACCTGTCTACAGATGACGGTTATCAGTCTTTACCACAACTCACACAGAAAATCCATTTCTATACTACTGCTCGTGTACGTATGTATATATTGTAGAACAAAATGGACCCAGGAGTGGGATTCGACCCCACGCCCGCATGCGCAGACCAACTCGGTCAGTTTTCGACAAAATTTGTCTCCCTTGACGTTCCACCAGAAGCTCCAATATAACCCTAATTATGCTGTAACTCATACGTATATCACCGGCTCAACGACGGCTATATACAAAACAAGAACTTCAATAGAACCATACCCACGCCAATGGGTTAGTGTTGAAGGGTATATGGATTAGCATATCCGGAGTGTGCATCCGAAGATGCGGTTTTATCTGCTACTGATGATGTGATTTCTCTCCATAGTCTTCTCTGGAATCACCCCATGGTGCACTCCAAGGTCGATATGCCCACTCTGGTAGACATGATGGGTTAGTGTATAGGGGTGCATGTAGCCGCTTATTCCCACGTGCGCATCTAATCCGACAGTATTTGAACTTTCGCTACAACTGTTTACGTCAAGGTCACTCCGGGGTTTACATGCATCTCCAAGGGCCATATACCACTGGTTACCCCTACGGTCTAGAGTATAGGGTGAACTTTTCATTCATCCGAGTGTGCATCCACCCGTATCTGCGCTTTTTCTGCTACACCCGAGTACACATTGCGCACCATGACAAGTCACACCATGACCGGGGTATTGTACGGCTACACAAGAGCTTTACATAGAATTCCCCACATTGGGCACAGTATGGTCCACATATACCCACTTTACAACCAGTCACAACCTACACACTCTTATGCAGCCATCCGATCTGTGGGGTCATAGGACTTCTTGTCAGTACGTCGGCATCGTTTTCTACCATCCTTCTAATGTTGCGTTGGAGTCTACTCGAAGAGGGCTTCAGGATGATACTTCCCACGATCCTCTAGGACCACGTACGATGCTTAGATCGCCCAAACACGCCCTGTGCATCTCTAAATCCCCAGTTTTCTCTACTACTCTTCCACTTGACATGCGCACCATGACGTCATTTCCAGTCAAAATCACCTCAGCCGTAGTCCACATGCCGAAGGCTTGAAGGTGAGACCCTCTACGACCCATTGGGAACACAAGTGACCCCTAAATCGGGTTCATACTTCATGTAAGCATCACAAGACAACGCATGCAACAGCGAAGTCTTGGGACAAAAACGATTCTAGACTCAGACCTTTTCAGCTGGACAAATGCTCAGACAATAGCTCTCCACATGAGTTATCTACCTTAAGTCATGCAAACGTACCATTGGGTCCCCCTAAATGCCACCATTTGCTACTACCAATCGACTGCACATGCGCACCATGACGTCACTTCCGGTCAAAATCACCGTGGTCTTCTACCAGTCATATCTGGACGAAGGATGGTCCCTAAATCGCCCAAAACATACCCTGCACACCCCTAAAATGCCGTCTTCTCTCTCTACTACTCCTCGACTGAGCATGCGTTACTATGACGTCATTTCCATTCCAATCCACCCCAAGCGTCTACTTCACTGGGGTTTAAGATGACATCCTACACGACCCATTTGACCCAGGTTTGGCCTATCTAGATCCATTTGACTGGATTTTCAATGCTTTTTTCACATGTTTTACGAGATGTCCGGGGTTTTTTTAAGTCCTATTTTCACATCCCCCCGCCAGTCACGTGATCGGAATTGAAAGTCAATGTCCGAGGTCCAGGGTCCACCCCCAACCTGTAACCATCTCGGTCATCTATACGCGGTAAAACTGACCCTGGGATCGTGTGTATCCATTTTCAGTCTACTTTCGGCAAGTGCAAGAGGGAATTCCCAGAAACCAATTCCACGTGACTTCGTCAGCCAATCAGCTAAAGTCTACCGACGTAACCTCAACGTAACCCGCCATTTTCGAGTCATGTGATGTCCTACTTGTTCAAATTTACAGATCTACCACACCTCTTGGATGATACGAAAGTTATTCATACCTATATATTTTGTAAACCCAGGCAATACCTGTTTCCGAAGTGGTATGAAAACCTGTAATTTATCAGATTTCTCGAGTCTGTTCGCCGACGGATGAAGGCCGAACAGAATCCGATAAATTACCGGATATCGCTCCGCGATAATGGAGACACACCATTCGCAAGCCATCTTATGGATGGCGAAGTGTACGCAAATGGGTCCACCCCCACATCCAAGGTCAAAGGTCTTACAACCCACCACACTTCCACGAGATTCCTCACACCTCGACAATGAGAAGAGATTTACGCTTTCTTTACTACTTACCATACTATATTATACACACATGAATATTTTTGTATTTGCCGCGGTTATTCAAATAGTCTCTATTATACATTACAGAAGCCATATACACTCATCATACAACTATAGATGGGAAAGAAGTCATTCTACATATCATGGACACAACCCGAACGGTAAGTACGGTATCACAAGTTGCTCAATGCAATGCATCCCTTTGGTAGTAAAATTAACGTCGTGTTACATAACTCCTGAAATAGAGATCATTGTGTTTCCACAGAGCAATCACTTGACTTCCACGTAAATTTAGCAAGTTGGTATTCTTATTGTGATTCGTTAGGGGAAACGGTTTGGTGTAAGACTCACGAAATATAATTGACAAAAGATCTGCTGCAACTTTTATTGTCATTTTTTTTTGTCCCGGATATTACCTTTCTCTGTGAGGTCTTACACCAAAGCTTGGCCACTGGAGATTTTGTTTCATTTTAACAACACAGTAACTGTTCGTGTTAAATAATATCTGCCATTTCCTGCACCCATCATAAAATGGTCAGAATAACATTGTATTTCCCAAATGAAACTCCAGGTCGAAAAATTTTCAATATTACGGAAAATCGATATTAAATCATTGGTACCGGTGCTTGTAATTGTAAAAAATAAACCTCCCCCCCAAAAAATCATATAAATGCATCGTAAGACGTTTTTCAGTATTACTTACCTCTATATACGCCATTTCAGCACGAAGAAAAGAACTTCCAACGTGAACAGATCAGATGGGGAGACGGATTCCTATTGGTTTACGACATTACAGACAGGGACAGTTTTAACGCCATCGGGGAATTAGTATCAGAAATCAAGGAACTAAAGACTCAGCACAGAATACCGTTAGCTATTATCGGTAACAAATGTGATTTGTTACATCGTCGTGTTATTCGAGAGGAGGAAGCTAGTGATCTTGCCGCACATTCAAACTGTTCCTTTTTGGAAACGTCTGCCAGCGACAGTTTTGGCAGTGTTATAAACGCTTTCAGCACGGTCTATCGAGAAATCAAAATGCTCCATCGAAAACGGGAGAAGCTCAAGAGATTCATGCAGAAACCTGCCGTGTCTGCTAGGCTCCATTTAAGACAATCTCTGAAAATGTTCACGGAGAGACACCTCAGAGAGAGGACTTCCACAATCTGAGTTTATTTCAGTGTTTAACCAAGAAATATTTTTGCTCGAAGGTTGTAAACTGGCTGCCATTCAACAGTTGAGAAACTGGAGGTGAAGTGAAGTGCTTAATTGATTCAGTTTTTAACGGTACTACTGTTAATCTTTTTACGCGTAAAACATTCAAACGGTTGTGAAAATGATAAAATGGACTACTTTCCTGATGAAGAAAAAAGGTTCGCTCTGAAACGGACAATTTGATTTTTAAAGATTGATGCAAGCGACGCACAGTCAAATTGTATCAAAGAACGATTTCTGTCTTACTTTTCGTTCAGTGAAACCCCTGCAACATCAGCTATTTTAAGAGTGCATTGTCTTTGGAATCGAAAGCTCTTTACCATTCGCGCAAGGAAAGTAGTAGAATTAGGGAATGATGTCAGACAGAATTTCGCTGCATGCATGTCTAGAATTTCCAGTTCATCATGCTAGATAATGTATAGTACTCTACAACAGTTTTCAGCTTTCTATAGGCATCAAATAGGCCTATACCTCCTATGCAAGATCGAGATGGGAGACAGAAATACAATGCAAAAAAGAAGGATGACCAACGACGGAATCTCAAAGTATTGAATTTAAGCGGAGTAAAACAGTGTAACATTTTTACCATTCAATGGAAAATAAATATTGCTCATTCCCAATGATTGACGAGTCTTCAAAAGGTGTCAGTTTACGTTGATGTATGATTTTTTTTAGATTCAACCAGGAGAGCCGTACACTTTACTGACCACAAATTGACAATACACAATTAAAAATCCGTGTGGCAGCCTGATCATTGATGATACAGAGCAGGGTCGGTTAATCAGTACATTCAGAAGTTACTTAGTGTGGGAGGTTGTGACGGAATTTCCCCAACCTGAATAGTTTCATCTTGGGGAATTAACAATTATTGCAAGGCAAGCTGAAACTTTCAACACATTTAACTACCAAGAATTCTATGTTTATTCTCATTTTCAAGATATCTTGCTTTCATAAACTATTCATGAATAACTAGGAGCTCATTGCCTATAACAATTTGAAATGACAGCTATACCTGCAAAAGTCATATGGAAAGTTGTTCTTCCCCGTCTGACTTTCATTATTTACTTCCTTAATCTTTCACAGATTGGCATATTTCTCTCACATGTTGCCTTGATAGCTAATGGGGTGAGGCAGAGGGATCTACATACAAAAACAGAAGTCAGTTGGTCAGTCATTGTGGCTATGCGGTTTGACAGATCTCTCTCAAATTGCATCAAAACATGAAACCTATTCGAGGTCAATACCATTGACTGTTGCCCCCAAATCGGGGAAAACAATGAAAATCACCATTTTTCTCAGTGAGGGAGATCATGTGTCATATGCCAAAATTGAGGTCAAGGTCACTGTGGCCCTAATAAATCAGTAAATCCTTGACACAGTTCCCACACTCAGTCTCAATCAATTTCCAGGACTACCCTCTTTACTGTCTTTACTCATTTTTAAGGACTATATTTACTCATTTTCAAGGACATTTCCCTTAGTATCAATGTGGTAACATCTTAAAATGATCCCAGATGAAATTCGCTTCAGTTTCTTTCATCAAGTGTGCAACAAGTTTGATGTCTTTTCATTTCCAAAAATACATTTCTTGTCTTAATTTTCTAGGACTTTCTCAAGGAGTACTTTCAAGGACCTACTTATAATGAAATTTAGTTATATTCTACCACTTTCAAAACCTGGAATATGGATTTATGAAGTCAAGGGGTTTCCAGGACCTATGCAAGCAATTTTTCAAAGTGGAATGATCCAAGACAATCTGAAATTAGAACAGGGTACTTTATGCTTTGGGAACCAGAAAAACTGCTTTGGTAGGCACGACATGGAACTTTGGAGAGGTAGAGTGACCTAAACCCAATTTACATTCAAAAGATTATCGAACACCCATTGGGAGTTTAACTAAATTATCATATGTGCACTCCAACCAGTGACAAAGTGTTAACATAATATGGCCCCATTCCAAATTTATCTTCAAAGTGCCAATTAGGCCTGTTTTTATCATTATTGGAAATTCTTTTAAACAGATGATCAAATGGGGCTCATTATATGTTGCTGTAAAGCCCATTTGAAGGTATTTTGTCAAGTGGCGTCCAATTGATATATTAACTAGTTTTACATATTGCATCATAATCGTAATGTTTACGCTTACTTTGATTCTTTTAGAGTGCAACAACATTCCTGTTACAGTTTCAAAAGATTTCAGTTACATTTTCATAGTAGTTTTTTGCCTCATGCTTAAATAACCAAAGACAGACAAATTTCAGTGATAATCTGATTCATGTATCTGGTTCTCTTAATGTCAACACTTACCATACAATCCATTAATGTTCTCTTTACGATTCTGAGCAGACTAACTGAGCAACCTTGTACAGGGTTCATACACTTAGTGCAGGAAAAAAAATCCAGGAGTTCCCCAGGACTTTCCAGGTCAATAATTTTAAGTTTACAGGAGTCTTTAGTACAAGAACTCACACTGAACAAATATGAGCAAACTAATGAAGTTTAGGAATAGATTTTGACACAGTAATGCGTGGCATCAGATCGAAAATGTAGTTCTTACAGCAAGTTTCCAGGAGTTTAACTTTATTTTGAAGCATTTTCAAGGACTTTCCAGGAAGCGTATAAACCCTGCTTGTGGATATTCTCTTCAGTCAAGCAAAAATACCAAAATGACATGGATATATATAGGCACATGATGGGACATTCAGTAGGTAGCTGTCATCCAGACACACAGAGATCCACTAACTCAACAAAGTAACATAATGGACTATGTTGTAGCTTGTCAGCATTAATCAGACCATATAATGAACAAGAATATTTGTCAACTCAGTAGATGCGTTTCAAAATTTCATTGCGTAACTTTTATTCACCTATGTATTATTTATTAACAGTAAGTTTAATGCAGACACAGAAATTTAAGATATATCTTCAGGGTCCATGCAATTCAGTCTAAGGAATCAACTGACTTGAGGGCAGAAGGATCTGTAATACTGGATATTTTCTATGTGTACAGCAGATATTCTCCCATCATTACCACAGTTCTCATATAACATTCCACACCGTTACAAATCTACCTGCAGGCAAGTTTATTGGTTTAAGTTGGTTTTGTATACCTAAGCTGCAGGTATATTTGTTCATGGCAATGAAAAATGTACACTTAGCAAATAGACTGATCATCTATGCACAGTATCCCTGAAAGTAAAATCCCAAACCAGCAAGCCAATTACCGCTCAGATATATGCTTCAGAAAGTTTCAGTGCTGGCCATATGATTAACATTCTGACGTATGCTAATTTCATGCAATGATGTACATAGTGTCATAGATATAGCTGTCTCACATAATCATGAAACACAAATGTGTGAAACGTGTTAACAAGCAATCATATTTAAACAAAGAGTGGAACTTTGTCACGAAGCAAAAATATGTTCCACTTACAAAACATAATATCTGAAGAAAAGAACTGTGTCCAGTCTGATGATGAATAGAGTTTAAAATGGTGTGATTTTGTAAGAAATGATAATGTACCATATGGTGTTTTCAGTGCAATTGTGTTTTACGACGATATCAGGAGCGAGATTTTATCATTGTCAGGGGTGAGAATTCATTGTTTGGTGATATCAGAAATATGACATTACTGGTTCAGTGTCAGTGGGATTGTGTCATGAAGGTATAAGAAATAGAATTTCGATATGGTGGTGTCAGATTTGGAATTGCGATATAGTGTCAGAAGTTGGACTGTGATATGGTGTCAAAATTGGGATTGTGACATGAAGGTGTCCGAACTGAGATTGTAACATGATGGTGTAAAATGTGGGATGGTAACATGATAAGAAGTGGAATTCCGATATGGTGGTGTGTCAAGAACAGAATTGCAATTTTATGGTGTTGAAGTAGGACTGTGACATGATGCTGTCACAACTGGGACTGTGACATTATGGTGTCAGAAGTAGGATTGTAAGAGGATTGTGTCAGAAGTGGAAATCAAATATGGGGGTGTAAGAAGTGTAATTCCAATATGGTAGTGTCGGAAGTGGATTGTGACATGATGGTAGCAGATGTGGGATTATGACATGCTGTCAGAAGTGGGATTGACATGATGGTGTCAGAAGTGGGATGTGAAGTTACAGTCAGAAGTGGCATTGTGTCCTGATTTTTTTCACCGGTTCATTTAGTGTTAGAGAATTAGGTTTAAACAAGCCAAGTAGCTAACAGGTCTCCCACCAGGCAGCCTGTCTGAAGGGGTATATTAGTATCACTACTAAAATTCTCTCGACAAGGCTCTATAATGAACTTTACCTGTGTTAAAATTAAACAGTGTAGAGTTGCCCAAATGTTGTTTAAGAGCATATATACTTCTATTCACATTCTGACCTATGGTCTTTGAAAATATGTCATCAGTCAGAGTGACTTTGAGGCACTCATAAGGTAGCATCATACCAAAGATCACGACTATGTCAAGTTGTCCCTTGTACTCACAAGCAAATATGACTGCAATATACATTTTGACCTTAGTGAGCTTGAAAATGGGTCACGGTCAGTCCGGAGTTAATTTGACCAAGAGGACCCCATAAGACAGCGTTGTACCAAAGATCAAGGAACTAGCCCCCTACAATATTGCGATATTGCATTCAAAACATTTGGGATGGACACTACAACAAACAAGGCTCTCCAACTGATGATGCAGGAGACACAAAATAATTCCCTGAAGTGTTATTTTAGACTATATATGAGGTCAGCATCAGAGGTAGGATTGTAGGATTATTACAGTTATATGGTAGAGTGAGAAGTGGGATTGGTCACAAGTGGTAGTCAGACATAATAGTGTCAGAAATAGGGTTTTATGTTCTAGTATTACTGCGGACAGTTGGTGCCAGAATATGAATCATATTTTACATTGTAAGAAGTGGGAATGTGTCATTTAATGGTGTAATTAGTGGTATTGCTTTGTATGACAGCTTTGTATGATGTTGGCAGGAAGAGACCGAGTCACAAAACAGTATAAGATGTGGGATTGTGTCGATTATGGTGTCAGAAGTGGGATTTTATCACATGACCATACAAAAGTGGGATTTTGCCATAGTCAAGCTGCCATTGACAGATATTCAAGGGTCTTACAGAGTTCAAAGAAGCATTTTCATCAGGACACAGAGCACAGAAGGAAGTCGGTATAGCTTGTCATTATGATGCACTTTAAGACATTCAGAGAATGAATCACTTCAAACATTAAAAATTCTGTTAATTTTACCTATCCTTTTGCATAATTTACTCTATAAAAATACAGGTAGAAAAATCAAATCCCCTTGAGGTCAGATATGCCATTGTCCTCTGTTTTAAATCTGAAATATAACTCCACTAAATCTGGTAAGTACAAGTAATGTTTCCAGGTGATTTCAAGCTTGCTGTCTTGCTTTTCCATTTGACTGTAGTTCTTTGAAACTGTCAGGGGAGTTTCAACTCACAAGGTGCAATGAGTAAAAAAAAATGACAGCTGTTTTCAGTAGCACTCTTGTTTAGAAGAACCCAGTTACATATAATAAACAATGAACAAAAACTATGGATTTCAGATATATACCGAAAGTGAGAAAGGAACTACAATCCATAGTTCCAATGGTTCTCTGCAGGTTGAGTCAATAGAGGAACTGAAGCAGTGCAAGCACCATATCTGCTAGTAAAAGCGTACTGTAACACTTTCTCCATTCAGTAACATGGAAGAAACATAGCACTTATTATTCAACAATGAAATATCACGAGGATAATTCATTCAACGAGAGGCTCTCTCAATTCCCTTGCAGCAAAATAACACTTCTTTTTCGCTGACAGAGTTACATAACATTGTCACGAACTAAAGACAGATGAGTCAATCGCATGTTCGAGCTGATAAGGTCTGCCAGATGGAACACATGGAACTAGAGACGCGATATTGCCATGGTAACCCAAACTATGATGATGAGGTCGACGCTTGCTGAGCTGCCTGCCGTCGCTTGACATCCCAGTTATAAACACGAGCCATATCTGGAGGTTGATGGTTAAGGAGATCAAATGATCAATGCGAGGTATGC
The DNA here is from genome assembly GCA_036873755.1 of Hanleya hanleyi. Lineage (NCBI taxonomy): Eukaryota > Metazoa > Mollusca > Polyplacophora > Lepidopleurida > Hanleyidae > Hanleya > Hanleya hanleyi. The sequence continues at coordinate 27,494 of JAVTVY010008776.1, read as the reverse complement.
ACACACCTTCCCAATCTCACTTGGGAGGTCTGATATCGAACTTACGCAATGAACGAGCATCTTTTAATATTATTCAAACATATGGGTTTAATTATAGAGGACAGGAATTCTTCAACAGGAAATTGTACAGAAATAGGGATGAGCCTGCTGGATAAATTTTCATTGAAAGGGAGATAAGTCCGGTGTATTTAATGGAGATAATATAGGGGTATTTAAGGGAGACAACTTGTACTCCTGACACAGAGCTGGTAGAAAAAGCTTGTTCAACTGAACATCTGGAGGTGGCTGGAAAGTATGAGTTGGCTTCACATTATGGTCATGTATTGAAAATATGTCTTATGATGAATACATACAATGGCATGGACAAGACAGACAGATTCGCGTCTTTCAGACTCCTACGTTCATGGACCTGATTGTAAACAAATGCAATGGATGATAGAGTTCACGAGGAGAATTTCTTTTTTTTTTCCTCAAGTTCCTGTGGCTTGAATATCCAATCTCCCCCACCCCACTCCCACCCTGGCAGAATGAAAAATTAAGTTACAGTTATTTTTATTCTATTTTATCACGAAACATGAGGGTGAGACTCACAAAACCCCTCGGCTTCCCCCAAGCATTTGAGAAATATGCTGAGAATGTGCAACGTATTATGGCCATATTTACTGATCATCCAGAATTGTCATTTTTAGAGCATATCATTAATTCTGCAGATATAACAGCAACATACAAGCATATATCACAAAATCATAGATTATGACACCCAAAAGGTGCATAATTCTGTAAAATATGGGCCAAGATGAATAATTTTGTCTGTACGCTTCTAGAATACAAGTAGATAAATAAGTTTCCAAAATGTGGTAGCTGTAACGAACACAGTTTTTCAAATATAACTGGTAGCATATCCAAGATTATTACACCAGAAGAGGGCGTAACTTCATAAAATAAGGGCCGCGAAAATGAATATTTTGTACACTTCTAGAATACAACTAGATAAATAAGTTTCCAAAATTCAGTAGCTGTGCCTAACATGGATCTGCAGATATAACTTGTACATTAAACTATGTATCACAAAATCAGAGATTATTACATCCGAAAGGCGCATAACATTAGATTAGAAGACTCATTTTTTTGTATGCATCTAGAATACAACTAGATAAAAAAGTTTCCTCATAATTTGGTAGCTGTAACAAACACAGTTAATTAGATACAACTGGGTACATTCAAGCATATCTCACAAAATCAGAGATTATTGCACCTGAAAATGGGCATAACTCAGTAAACTAAGGGCTGAGGCGATTAATTTTCTGATGGCTTCTAGAATACAACTATATAAATAATGTTCTAAATTGTAGTAGCTGAATCAAATACAGTTCTGCAGATATAGTTGGTTACATTCAAGCTTATATCACAAAATCTGAAATTGATACATCTGTAAAGGGGCATAACTCTGTAAAATAGGGGCCAAGCGGAACCATTTTCGATTGGTGACTGACTTATAATGCCAATCGATAAATAAGTTTCCAAAATTTAGTCACTGTATCTCAAGCGGTTTTGCCTAAAATGTGGTAATCATGGACGGATGCACCGACATACGGATGGACGTACATGACGACGACAATATCCCCCTGAGGCCATAATGGCCGAGGGATAAAAATGCATACTGGTAGGCTGTAATTTTGCCACATTATCAATAGTTACCATCTATTAAGTGAAATTTTGAATTCTGTGTACCCAGCACGAGCAAAAAAATAAAACTGCCAATCGCCATCTGCCATAATGCCTAAACCGACCCGTAATGAAGAAGAAATTAGTGAATGAAGACAAACAATTAGCTGCTCAAGGATACTGACTTCTAATGTGGTAGTTTGATCTCGTATGAAGCCCAGGTCATCATCAACTTGAGCTAAACTTCTACTAGCTGCCTCATGATTCTTCTCTAATAATGCTTCAGCATCATCCAAATTGTATTCCAACATAACATTGGCCTGGAAATAGATCACATGGGGGAACAAGGTGAAATCATGGAAACAAGCCTGCCTAACAATCTTTAACATGTTTAGACACACAAGTGTGACATACATATAAATATGGTAAACACTTATAATTCAACCACCCTTTTAACCCTTATCCTGTCAACTCCGGATATACATGGAGTTTTAGACTGTCATGTTCCCAGTGTCAACTCCGGACATATACGTTCGGAGAAACCATCGGACATTTGATCATCTTTCGAAACAATTTGGAGCCACTTGTGGAAAAATCAAACCAGATCCGGCTCACTCCATCTAAAACGTATTATTTCAATAAATATTTCAAGTAAATTCGGTGCTTATTACTAAAAGAGACTCTTGGATATGTGAAGATCGTCTACAAATGTAAAACAGTGGGTCATTTATTCAGAAAAAGTTCGTTAAAACGCACCTTGTTTACCATCTGCAACGAAATCCAGGCAGACAGTCTCAACGTTCGAGATATCAAATTGAAGGGCAACAACACTTTCATTTCCACACAAGTTATTTATGAAGTAGTAGAAATGTGTCGATGTTATTGGGTAAAAATGACAATTTTCCTATTTCTAAGCTTAAACTTACCTTCACATACTTTTTGCTATCGTGTTCTTACGCGATTGCCTAATTGTAATATATTACCACAGAATAAAAATAGTCCCTGTACTGCCCCAATGCCCATGCGCGAGTACCCAGATCCCACGTGACCGACCACGTCACTTCCTTCTTCCCCATTCAACGCAGTGTGAATAACCCATCAGCGGGGAGGCTGGGAGGGCCATCACAGTATGTGAAGGTAAGTTTAAGCTTAGAAATAGGAAAATTGATTTTCAAATTTTTCATATTTCTTGCGCTGTTAAACTTACCTTCACATACTTTTTGCTAGAATACCATAGCAGGACGGAGGGAATGAGTGGTCGGAAACAAAAGGACCCCGAGCATAAGCGAAGGGGAGTACAGGAGTCAGCGAAGTAATCAAAGACCATAAATGTATAATAATGACGATACGGTCCTTGATATACTCATCCGGCCTATAGTAACTACAGGCCCAGTGAATAAAGCTGACATACACTAGACCCAAAAATCTCACCCCCCCCCCCTTCTTTTTGAAAAATTGGGGAGAGCAAGATTACTTACCAAATTACAAAATGGTAAAACCACAAGAAGGTCTAGTGCATATAGCAGGCATGGGAATTGTAACCACAGGAAAGTGTAAAATCTACTTCAAAAAAGTCTGAAATTTCAAAATTTTGATAAAAGTCTGCAATCAGCCTTATTGAAGAAAATTTCCATGCCTGATAGATATCGACGGGTGACCAACAGCCTGGGCACCACAACGGTCCCAGGGTGTAGCAATCCCGTCTTAACAACATCCAATCCCATAGGTGGTGACAAACAAACGTATCGCAAACCTCCAGATACGGTCCTAAAACGTCGTCCACAGTCTCCAAAGGAAACAGGATGTCAGTACAGCCCTGAACTGATGAAGCAATACCAACGAGAGTGAAATAGCCTCCGCAGGTACGTCCGTGTACGCCAAACGAGAAGTTTGGAAAGCTAGGAAGAACATATATAATATTTCCTGCTAGAAGAGGGACCGAAACCGGCACAAAACAAAACACGTGTTTGTACGCGAGAGCTCTAATCAGGGCCCATAACTCTGCCATGATTTCAATTATAGACTGCAGAACAGAGTCGGTAGACGGACTCCGGAAAAAGCCATAAGGAGACATAAACCAAAGACAAATCCGTAAGAGTAGAACCTGTAGATATGCCGGGATGACGAAATCCGGTTCATACTCCATGAATCACACGACAGTGCATAAAATAGCGAAGTCTGGGGGAAAAAATGACTAGGTGTTAGAGCCCATCAGCTGCACTAAGACCTAGACAATAGTTTCCCGTGAAGTATCAGCCAATCTCCAGCGGTAACAAGCTACCAGACTGCAGGAATATAAAAAAACATAAGTCATCTATGATCACAGAAGGTTATAATTAGATGTCATACATGTAGCCTGAAAAACACTCCTGAAAACGATACAGCGCCCAAACCAGCTCCGGAACTGCAACGTCTGGAGTGAATCTCAGTACCCATCGGAAAGCGACGGGGTGAACAAACGACTCCATGCAACCATCATACTCCAGCGAGTGGAAGAAAAATTACGTGGAACGATGGGATGACACCTGAACAACCCGAGAGATCGTTCTAGAAGAAAAGCTGGCAGAAGGAGTAGCAGCGGCCGAGAAATGAGTCCTTCAGCCAGATTACGCCCAAACGTACGCAAAACGCTGCTAAGACAGCTGGGATCGTAGTATGAGAAATAACAATCAGAAACAAAAAGTCGCTGAAATTACTCATAAATGAAGCATTCTACGAGTATAACAGTCACCCGGTCGTAAGAACCTGATAGAGAGTCCGACATACCGGAAACGTGATAAACTCGTAGCGACGATCCCTAAAAGCAGGAGCAACAGGGGAAACAAAACACAGTTCCCCGTGCTTGTTATGAAGGACAAAAGCTATGATAATGTCTGACACAACACAAGCGTAGGTTATTGAGAATTAGTTGACTTCCGCTGTAACGAGAGGAGTGTCAATTCTCGAACCAAAAATGTTCTCCAGCCCTCCTCGACGCAGTCTTACAAGACTGGCTGAGACGGAGGAAGAAACACCGGTCAAAAAGTTCTCCGATAAAAGTAGTGCAGTACCGGTGAGATTTGACCTCCAAAAACGATATAGGTGTGTACTGAGCCGAACACAACAACGCCACCGCAAAGATACCTCAGTGTCGGAAGAAAAGAACAGCAACACTACCGCCGCAATGAAGGCTCTTCCATCTATTCATCCACTAGAAGAGGAAAATAGATTCTGTGCTTACACTGCAGGTAATACAGAAACTGAAAAAGTCCGGGGTAGCTCGGTAAGTGACAAAGGTCATGGAAACCGAAGGAGTATCCTTCAGCATACAAACCCGTACATGTTGCTGAACTACTCCACAGCAAACTGAAGGAAACGATGACGAAGCGACGCAGCCTCATACACCACTCTGGATACTCACGTAAAAAGACGGAACCGACCAGGTCAGTCAAATCTGAATTAGCCCTCCTCGTATAGGAAGAACGGAAATGAGGAAGCCAGGAGTAGTGTATAGCAGCGACAGGGAAGTAACCTCAAGAAGAATAGCTAGAACGTAGTTTCTTCTAGTCACGTAACATCGAAGATGGTGTCCCCAAGCCGCGGAGTTAGACTACGTCGCCAAGAAGTCTGTCATCAATTCCACATTCTCTACCAGAAGTAAAGAAGATAAGGGAATGCGATTAAACATGAAAGGGTTCGAAGAAGCCAATCCGTGTTAAGCAGAATCAGATAACTAGTTCTGATGTTACTGACCGGAGTAATCGCAAACCCATGACGATCTGTGCATGCAAGAAGGCGAGTCGAAACAGGTCTTCCTAAAAGGTTCACTAAAGCACAGTCGAAGTGGAATACGAAGAGGATCAACCAAAATCCGCGAGGGAAGAAAAATCTCTCCTCGTTTCATTAAGATGACCAACTCGGGGAGCATTGTCAGAATTTTTGGAGTATAGATGAGACGTACAACTAGTTGAACGAAACAAACCCAAAACGTTTGGATCAAACGAATCGATCCAAATTCTGACAAAAAAATCATATCCGGTGATGATGCTCCCATGACGCAACAGCAACACCCAACCCTCACGGCCTACATAAATCATATGGGTCAACGAGGAACCGGCAAGGACGGTAAAGGAAAGCGCATGCGCGACCCTCATTAAAACCCCAAGATAAATGTAAAACTGACCGGATGAACCGGATGAGGCTGTGACACTACAAAATGAGTTATATTCCGGAGTGAAAACCGAAATAGAATTCATAGTGTCTAGCTGCAAAATAATACAACAATGTATCAACTTCCAAGTTGATAAAAGTTGTAGACAAGAAAGAATGCTCTATGTAAGATAGGCAGAACTTCAGGCAGCTAGATATACGAATAAACCACCAGTGATCTCGGAACGGTAATAATAAAAATAGACCGAAGTACCGTTATAAAGGTTTTATATGAAACGTATAAAAACTAAACAGACGAGACACAGAGGTGGAAATTCGTCAAAGCGGAAACCGTTGAAGCAATTAATGGAGTGAAATATCCTAATGCATAAACAGTTCCGTAGTGACCAACGTAAGCGTTTGCACGGTCGAAACCAATACGTAAAACGTATACGATGATCAGATGTCTTCACAACTTACGATAGTAAGTTAAAGAGTGAACGAACGGAAATATCAAACATTTATAAACAATGTTTCTATTTGTTACCAAATCAAACCTGTTTCAATTCATGCCATTCAATCTCCGTCAGGAAGATGATACAACGTAGAAAACGGAAGTTAAAACTAAAAGTTAGCTCCCCTAGCGGAGAGTTGTCCGCTCCTAGGAGAACTCTCCCATCCCATTCCAGCAGGATTACTATAAAGGCTCTGCATCAGCCATTACTCACCCTCTATTCTCATTATAATTACCGAGACCTGTAGTGTTTAAGGCCGGCATGAGGGGACGGAGGGAGGGACCATTAAATTGAAACAGGTTTGATTTGGTAACAAATAGAAACATTGTTTATAAATGTTTGATATTTGTAGCCCAAATCTTAAACCTGTTTCAATTCATGCCACAGTACCAACATATGGAGGCGGGAATCCCGGCCTTGTGGTAACTCCCCTAGTAGACTAGTAATCGCTGGAATGACACAAACATGGGTATACATATGAGACATTATTACTGATCAAGTTAACCCTGGTCTCAGACTCATAGGGTAATTGAAGGAATTGATACAGTTTTACTTATCTGAGTGTCTCCATCCATGTAATTGTGCTTGTGATGTGGTTCACATTTCCACCAAGTCGCAGGAACCCGGGCATCCAAGGCAACAAGAAGGTCCTCTTGGTAGACTCTGTATGACTAGGGTTTGTCGGCCATTGCATACAGGGAGATCCTTGGTCCAACCATAAGTCAGGGGGGACGTACGCAACCCATCCTTGGAAGGCACCAAGTCCACACCACTCTCAGACCGCAAGCTTCTTGAGAACAACTCACCATATCTAGGAGTGATGAATTTAGATGCGTTGGAATTGCAGCTTGCTCCCTGGGTGAGCCGCGCTCTGTTCAACTCTCTGTACTTACTTCACTACTGTTGACACTAGGCCTGGAGCGCGTGTCTTGTGAGTTGAGGCACAGGTGACCCAGCTGAGACATCTAGAAGGAAGTCAGTTTCTGAAAGACACAAGCAAACCGCAGTTAAGGGAAAGTTGAACAAACTCACCATAGTGTCAGGCCTTCATCACGACGAAGTGGACATCCCTGGTTGGCCATCTGACTTATTTCTTCCTTCTAGATATGATACGAATGGGAGATGAGATGAGATGATACAGCAAGTTGTCTGATTTGCTGTGGTGATCCAAAATGCCGCCCCCCCCCCCATTTTTTGAAATTTTTACTGGACCACGTGTTGGGCGGCTACCAAAGGCCCAAGCGTGGTCACACTATCTGATTGGAGTGACATATCTCTCAGATAGAAATTGGTGAACGTGGAGTTCGCCGTCCAGGCACAAGACTGGACAATGTCATGGATGGACAAGTTCTTCCATAAAGGCCATGATGTAGCAATGGCTCGGATTTCATGAGAAGAAGCAGTAGACAACAGTGGAGGGGCGTCAATGGCCAGTTGATAAGACCACTTAATGGTTTTCTTCAGCCAAGCGGCAATGGTATTTTTTGTAATGTCACGCCTAGCAGATGGGCGAAGAGACAGAAATAACAGGCGCCGAGAGCCGCGAACGGGGTCGGTACGAGTAAGATAGTGGCGGATGGCTCGAACAGGACATAACAGAAGATCGTCCTCGAGACCATGTACAAAGTCTGATAACGCAGGAATGGAGTAAGAGCGTTGAGCACACGGACCTGACCGAACAGACTCATTTTTGGCGATAAATTCAGGAATGGGCCGAAAGGCAATGGAAGACCAATCCGCTTTCCAGGTCATAGAAGATCTCTCGAGAGCATGAAGTTCAGATACTCTGGAAGCCAAAGCAAACGCCGCCAAAAAGGCCGTCTTATAAGACACAGCTTTCAAAGACGCGGATTCTAAGGGTTCAAAAGGTGGATGAATCAGAGCACACAGAACCACACCGATATCCCATTTCGGTAACAGTTGCCGAGTACGACGCGACTGTAATGCAAAGGCGCGAATTAGCGCAGAGATATTATCATTAAGGCTAATCTCAGTACCTGAAGTAAGCCGTAACACCCTAGCCAGAGCAGATCGATACCCTTCAATGGTGCTGATTTGGAACTTCTTATCACGGTGAAGGTGAAGGAGGAAGTCAGCTACTAGGGAAACAGAGGCAGTGTCGGGATCGGCATCACGTCTTCGGCACCAGGAGACGAAATAGGCCCATTTCGCCTGATAGAGCTGCGATGTGGAGGATCGGTTGGCTGAAACCATCGTCCGTGCAACCTCTGCTGAAAATCCTTGGAGTGATAGTGCATTCTGGATAGTCTGCAGACATGTAGGTTGAGCCACCGCGGGTTGTGATGGAGAATCCCGTGCGGTTGACATAACAGGCTGGGCCAAACTGGGAGACAACGTGGTGGAGCAGTGAGGAGCGGAACCAGAATCGGGAACCAGTGTCGACGAGGCCACCACGGAACTACGACCAGGATGATGCAGTCGTGTCGAGAAATCTTTTGAAGAACTTCCAGAATCAGGGCCATTGGTGGGTAGGCATAAGCTAGGAAGTTGTCCCAGTTGATGGACAGAGCATCGATGGCGAAGGCTCGAGGATCCAGAATCGGACTGACGAACAGGGCTAACTGGGCGTTGTTCCTCGTCGCAAACAGATCGATCAAATGTGACTCCCAAATGCTGCAAATTTGTCGAAACACCTCCCGATGAAGCTGCCACTCTGTCTGAAGAACGGTGTCTGGCCGGGACAAGCTGTCCGCTAAGACATTGAGACGACCGGGAACATGGCGAGCATGGATATAACAATGATGAAGGCGAGCCCAATCGTACAGCTCCCATACCAGACGAAACGTTGATAGCGATCGGGTGGTACCCATCTTGTTGATGTGGGCAATGACCGTGGAGTTGTCCGTCGCGATGAGAAGAGACGAATTCGTAAGACGTAGACTCCAATGTTGAACCGCTAGGATGACAGCCTTCATCTCCAAAAGATTGATGTGAAGTTTGGCATCCAATGTTGACCATCTGCCGGACACTTCCAAGTCGTCCAGATGGGCACCCCAGCCGGTCTCCGAAGCATCGGTGTAAAGATGGTGAACCGGAACCGGAAAACGGAATGGTATTCCCTGCATGACGTTGTGGCGAGAGAGCCACCAAATCAGATGTGGATGTAGAGACGTCAACACCGGAACCGCCGGATTTAGGTGAGGTGTCTGTAAGAAGGGAGACAGATGATACTGTAGAGGCCGTACTTGGAGTCGGCCGTAATGCGTAAGGCCCTGTGTGGAAGTAAGCAGACCCACCAGACTTTGCCACTGCTGCCGTGTCTGTGACGTTGATGACAAAAACTTTCGAACCATCAGTTGAATTTTGTCCCAACGATCCTCCGGAGGGTACACTAGTTGTAACCGAGTATCGAATATCGCTCCAATGTAGCGGCGCACCTGAGCCGGAACTAACTCTGACTTGAGAGGATGAGGGATGAAACCTAGGTGTTGCAACACCAGTAGTGTGAACCGGACCTGGGCGTTGAGGAGAGACTCGTCCGCAGCCCACAGGAGTATGTCGTCTATATAGACCTCGATATGAATCCCTCGTAAGTGAAGAAAGGCCATAACCGGTGTAGTGATCCGGGTAAACAACCAAGGGGCGATGTTGACACCGAAAGGAAGAACCTGCCATTCGAAGCAACGATCGTTGATCACGAAGCGTAGGTAACGGCGATGACGTGGATGGATTGGAATATGAAGATACGCGTCCTGGAGATCGATTGAGGCCAACCAATCCTGGAGATGTACGCGGGCCTGAATCGATGACACAGAAGGCATCTTGAAATGAGGTGGAGTGATGAGATGAAGTTTGTTCAAAACCTTTAGGTCGATCACCATACGCATCTGGTCTGAGTCCTTCTTTGGTACCAGAAACACGTGGCTGTAAAACCCTAGGCTGTCTTCAGTCCGTGGTAATTCTCTTACTGCTCCCTTGTCGATGAGCGTGGTGACCGAAGATAGCAGCGTCTGTACGTGACCTGCGGGAACTGGCAGACGAGAGGAACGAGGCCAAACGATGAGTTTGGGCAGAGATTGAAAGTTGAACAGGAAGCCCTCCTTTAAAACTCTTACAATCCAGGCGTCGTCGGTGATGAGCCGCCAATTCTCGTAGAAGACCTGCAGACGCCCGCCCACGACCTGATGAGTAAAAGAGCGGAAAGCAGGTAGATGAAAATCTTCGGTTTGAACAGGAACGGAAATGCAATAGTCATGTGTTGGCGTGTCCACCTCGTTTGGAAGATTTCCCACGAAAGGAACGGCGACCACGGCCTCTTGGAGGTTTGTCAATGCCCCGAAAATTACTCCGAGAAGTGTCCTCCTGTCGGTTGGTAGTGGTGGAATTACAAGCGTCTAGTCCGTCATTCATAATCCAGCCGTCGTCCATTAGAGAATATCCGCGTCCATAATCCAAAGACCTATTCCATTTCCATATAACAGTATTAGCACCAAATTCAAAAAGACAAAAAGTATACATAAACATAGGCTTGTTTCCTGCAAGAGAGAAGCGGTCAACAATTTTCAATGATGCCGGCAAGACATCATGATGTTCCGAAATATCAAATCCGTATCGCTGATCAGTATTCTTAATCCATAATATTCGTTATAGAGTCGTCATCTAAAAATGATGTACCTCAGTCACGCTTTGATTGTGACTGTTCATATGAGTACCATGAGGATCTTGGAAGTACATGGGCTCATACGGCCCCTAGCCCCGGGTTAAGCGGAATTAGACACATGTTACGAAACGTAGCCCCATAGATCTTGCACGCTACGTCCGTATTTTGCTATCAGCATGCGATATGTATCGCCAAATTTGAGAAACTTTGAGTGGAGGCGCTTGGTGGAATAGCCCTGTTTTATAAGTTTCTGCAACAATGTTTTGTGACGTTGATTAAAATCATCACATTTAACATTCATCACATTTAACACAGGATCTAGCAAATGCTACTAAGCGAGATATGTATACGCCATATGCAGGTCCCACTGGAATATTACGAGACTTACGAGCTCTTCTCTGCTTACGCTCCGTGGAGCCGCCCGGACGACGAACTACAGATGCAATCAGGCGAGATGTCCGTTCATCACGAACCGAGGGCATAAGAGACTCAATAGCATTATTGAAGATGAATTTAGATGCCAACGGCTGATGAAGTAACTGATCCTTAACCAAATAAGGGACATCCGGTTTGACCACCTTAAGTAAGGACTCCCGTTGTGCTTGAACAAGTGAAACATAGGAATAGGAACCAGCTTCGATGACTCGACGGTTAGCTTGAACTAGCGTGTCCAGAAAACCACGCAAGTAAGCCACACGACCCGGGGTTAAAACAACCGATCCATCGTCACGAATTGACGCCGGATCTAAAGCAATACGAGTAGCCGCTAACAGAAACCAATCTGCGGTAGCATGAAGCCCGTTGAATTTCTTGTAACATTTCCAAATTATTCTCCATAACTTTGGAAGAGACTGATGAAGGGGCCTTTTTGCCCACCTTAGAAACATGACTCAAATCCCGATCTTGTTTGGGAGGTTTGTCAGGCAACACGTTATCATGAATGTCAAAATGAAAACGAAAACGAGGTTTACGCAACTTGTTGTCTTCCTCTAATTGCCGATCAAACTTCACTAAATCATCCTTCAAAGCTGGTGACGGCGCACATGAAGAACGAGATGGAGATACCGAGGACGTAAAGGCCGAAGAAGCCGCCGATCGACCTACCCTACGGGACGGGAGAACAACAGAAGCACGCGGCATATCCGGTAGCAATGATAAAAGTGCATCCATTTTATCTGAAACATCCATCCTAGGCGCAGGTTCCGATTTTACTTTAGAAGATGAGGAATCATCAGAATCACTAGAATCATCAGATGAGCTCGACGAAACCGACATAGGTGGAAGCCTGATATGACTTCGGCGTGAACTAGGCAAATCGTGGACGACCGCATGATCAATGAATGGAGTCCGCGATGAATGAACATGGCGCTCTCTATCAGAAGGCGATACCGAAAGCCGTGGCAAACGGCGTGGAGACGCAGGAGAATGTAGAATTGAAGTACGAGAACGGCGAGCCGTAGTAGAACCACCCGGTGGACGAGAGCTACGAACCGGAGAACGAGATCGTCGTACAGGCGAATGAGAATGACGTACATGTGACTGAACTGGAGACCGAGAACGTGAACGACGTTGCGGAGTACGTGAGCGACGAGTAGAAGCATGGTACCGATGATGTGAATCAGCATACGCAAAAGTCGAAGACCCCAAATCAGCAATTTGGACACTCAAAGGTAGGTCCGAACGACCCACCATAGAACGAGAAACGGTTTTAGAACTGTGTTTTGATTTTACCCGTAAAGGAGAAACCGACACGTCACGATGTTTATTTCGTTTAGATGTAATGGAGTGTACTAAACCAATAGGCAATGGAGAGGTCGAAACAATATGCGATCCCACTGCATTCTTTTGTCCGACAATAACAATAGACGGGTCAGCCATGGTGGGTTTGGGTCGAGAAGTCTTTGTTGCACTAGACAAAGAAACCGGTTTGGCTACTCCCGACATAGCCACACCTGTACAAGCTAAGCCGTCTAAAATTTGTGATTTATCTAGAACTGTTCCGCTGGGTGGAATATTTACAGAAGCGGGAGAGTTCTGATTACTAAGGACATTTGAAACATTTACACCGACACCAACGAAATCTTCGTTAGTTTCCATGTCATTTACCAAAGCAATTTCCAACAGGCGTCTGTCGACCTCCGACAGAGACGGGTCGTCAGATGCCTGCAAAAGGTAAGCCCGTCTGGCTTGGGCATAATTCTTCCAAGCCAGCGGGCCCCAAAATACACATTCGGCGCAAGTATTTCGCCGATAACACAACTCTTTGCACGAAAAACAAACTGAGTGGGCGTCCAAACTGGACCAGAATTGCCCACACGAATTACATGCAATAGAAATCGGAAGCTCAGACATAATTAATGAAAGAGTCTCCGACAACAAATAAACAATTTCTGACAAGAAATAACACAAGTCAAAAACGATAAGGATACTGCGGGTCGTTACAACAACAACCCAGGTTGTATAAACACTTCCTTCCTGATGTGTACTGGTCGAGGTACAACAGAGAATAGAGGATGAGTAATGGCTGATGCAGAGCCTTTATAGTAGTCCTGCTGGAATGGGATGGGAGAGTTCTCCTAGGGGCGGACAACTCTCCGCTAGGGGAGCTAACTTTTAGTTTTAACTTCCGTTTTCTACGTTGTATCATCTTCCTGACGGAGATTGAATGGCATGAATTGAAACAGGTTTAAGATTTGGGCTACAAATAACAAGTGCCCCAGGGGCTATAACCGACGAGCACAAATTGAAGACGAGTTACTCTCAATAGCTGCGTAATTATCACCAAAAAGTTGTTAAAATGGATCAGCAACATCATGGTGACATAATCTGTACTTCCTCACCGGATGTGACAGAAACTGTTGAGAGTTAGCCGGCCTAACTGGGTATTTAGGCCGGAGACGCAGATGCACGACAACCAGTGCCTGAAAAGGATAGGATAAAAACGATACCCTATGCCTAACAGGACCGAAATGGAAGATAAGATCTGCATAACCGGAAGTAGTCGAATGTGATGTCAGACCAGACTGACTGATAACATTCAACGTTGCCGGACGTGGAGAAGCAACCGAGACAATAGCATACGATGAGCCCTGTAGCGCCACCCCTCCCTTTCTTCCGTAACGGACAGGTACAGGGGGGATACAAGGCGGAGTAGGCCAGTTATTCTTATCGTAGAATAAACAGCCCGATAAAGTAGGCATTTATTCTTTATCGTAGAATAAATAGCTCGGTGATACATCGTATCATGTCAGTAAAATCGGAAGCTGATGCCACGTAAATTGAAACATGCGCCGCAGATAGCTAGGCCGCAACTGCGGGCATGTAACCTTAACTTCCACGTCTCAGAATCGGTGCGTGGTACATACGTTGAATACCTCACGGACCGATGAGAACGTAAGAAACACCCGTAGAGTGGGACATAACATGATAAGTCACACGACGAGGTACATAAGTGGAAGTAACTGCAGCCGTAGACGAAGCTTCCACAGAAACAAAAGTGGAAGACTCGTGATATAACGATGATACCGGAAGGTATGTAGATACCGGGAGGTACAACGTTAATGGTTGCACGTAACCATCCGATGAAATCGGAATAAACGCATACCGAAAGACGGGCCTACGTTGTTCCAGTACCGGTTTAACAGAATGAGGGGGCGCTGACGATGTAATACGTAGCAGAGCCCTCGATAAGTTCGGCACATTCAATAAAGAACGGCGAATTTCTGTAAACCGCAGCCCCCACAATTCACCTCAGCAATTCTTTGCCGAGGTAAATGCCGTGGCACAATCAGTTCACCTCCGCAATATTTACATGGAATATTTATTATTGCCGAGGTGACCTTTCTGAAATGTGAGGGCTGAAAACCGGAACCTGGAGTAATAACGACCGAGTGGTGTTATTACGTGTAGGTGCAATAGTAAAGGTAGCTTGCGCTAGCACAGAAGCTTAAGTACCATTACAAAACGACAATACCGCAAAGTATGTAGATATTGGAAGGTATGACGTTAATGATTGCACGATGCATAAGTAAAGGTAGGTTGCGCTGTAGTAGATGCGGCAGTACCGTTACTAATACAACAATGATACCTGAGGGTGTGAAGATCCCGTATGGTATGATGTTGTTGGTTGCATATGAGTGTCCGATAAAATCGGACGTGACGTACGTCGTAGATTGATATTGTATATCAGTCGATGCATAAGTAAAGGTAGGTTGCGCAGATGCTGCAGTACCATTACTAATACAAAAATCGACCATAGAGGTCCATGTCCCCCGCTAGCAGCACCAGTTATGGTGGATTACATCCACCATAACTGGCGCTGCTGCTGCGGGGGCCATGGACCTCTATGGTCGATTTTTTGGGGTCGATGATATCTCATATCATTGATAAGAGTATGATTTGAAAATGGAGATATCGCTGATGAGCTTAACATAATCTAATACAGCAGATGGCACCCATATTGGATTATGCACATCCATAAAACATAATACATGACTGTTCTCTCACTAAGGTCAAGGGACTCCCCAAGTTTGAAGTAGATCAGTTGAATCGTACTCCAGCTATTGTCCGGACAAGATCAAACTGCTTAAAATCCAATGAAATCCAGTATGGCCGATGGTGGCCATATTGGATTAAGCACGTCCTTGAAAAACAATCCTAATCCTCCTCTCAACAATGTCAAGGCACTCCCCAGGTATGAAGTAGATCGGTTGAATCGTTCTCGAGTTGTTGTCCGGACAAGA
Organism: Hanleya hanleyi; assembly: GCA_036873755.1. Lineage (NCBI taxonomy): Eukaryota > Metazoa > Mollusca > Polyplacophora > Lepidopleurida > Hanleyidae > Hanleya > Hanleya hanleyi. Next base: position 11,823 of record JAVTVY010008776.1, on the reverse strand, counting down.
TCCAACTGCTTATAATCCAATATGGCTGACGGCGGCCATATTAGATTACGCACATTGCTGGAAAACAATCCCAACCGTCCTCTCACCAATGTCAAGGCACACCCCAAATTTGAAGTTGATCGATTAAATCATTCACGAGTTATTGTCCGGACAAGAAAATCTAAGATCCAACTGCTTATAATCCAATATGGCTGACGGTGGCCATATTGGATTATGCACATCGCTGAAAAAAAATCCAAACCGTCCTCTCACCGATGTCAAGGCACTCCCCAAGTTTGAAGTAGATCAGTTGAATCGTACTCCAGTTATTGTCCGGACAAGATCAAACTGCTTAAAATCCAATGAAATCCAGTATGGCTGATGGTGGCCATATTGGATCAAGCACGTCCTTGAAAAACAATCCTAATCCTCCTCTCAACAATGTCAAGGCACTCCCCACATATGAAGTAGATCGGTTGAATCGTTCTCGAGTTGTTGTCCGGACAAGATCCAACTGCTTATAATCCAATATGGCTGACGGCGGCCATATTAGATTACGCACATTGCTGAAAAACAATCACAACCGTCCTCTCACCAATGTCAAGGCACACAAAAAGTTTGAAGTTGATCGGTTAAATCGTTCATGAGTTATTGTCCGGACAAGAAAATCTAAGTTCCAATTGCTTATAATCCAATATGGCTGATGGCGGCGGTGGCCATATTGGATCAAGCACGTCCTTGAAAAACAATCCTAATCCTCCTCTCAACAATGTCAAGGCACTCCCCACATATGAAGTAGATCGGTTGAATCGTTCTCGAGTTGTTGTCCGGACAAGATCCAACTGCTTATAATCCAATATGGCTGACGGCGGCCATATTAGATTACGCACATTGCTGAAAAACACAACCGTCCTCTCACCAATGTCAAGGCACACACAAAGTTTGAAGTTGATCGGTTAAATCGCTCATGAGTTATTGTCCGGACAAGAAAATCTAAGTTCCAATTGCTTATAATCCAATATGGCTGATGGCGGCCATATTAGATTACGCACATTGCTGAAAAACAATCCCAACCGTCCTCTCACCAATGTCAAGGCATACCCCAAGTTTGAAGTTGATCGGTTAAATCGTCCACGAGTTATTGTCCGGACAAGAAAATCTAAGATCGAACTGCTTATAATCCAAAATGGCTGACGGCGGCCATATTTGATTACGCACATTGCTGAAAAACAATACCAACCGTCCTCTCACCAATGTCAAGGCACACCCCAAGTTTGAAGTTGATCGGTTAAATCGTTCACGAGTTATTGTCCGGACAAGAAAATCTAAGATCGTACTGCTTATAATCCAAAATGGCTGACGGCGGCCATATTGGATTACGCACATTGCTGAAAAACAATCCCAACCGTCCTCTCGCCAATGTCAAGGCACACCCCAAGTTTGAAGTTGATCGGTTAAATCGTTCACGAGTTATTGTCCGGACAAGAAAATCTTACGGAATTACGGACACCGGTGTTTCTAATATCCCCCCCTACTAAGTAGCGGGGGACAACAATGATACCTGAGGGTGTGAAGATCCCGTATGGTATGATGTTGTTGGTTGCATATGAGTGTCCGATAAAATCGGACGTGACGTAGGTTGATATTGTATATCAGATGGTGCATAAGTAATGGTAGGTTGCGCCAATGCTGCAGTACCAATACTTTGCATGTATCTATCCACAGTGGCTGGGATAGATGCAGATTGATATAGAATATCAGTAGATGCACAAGTAAAGGTAGGTTGCGCCAATGCTGCAGTACCAATACTTGACGAAACTACCGGCATGTAACAAGATACAGTAGGGTAATTCGAATGCATATATCTATCCACAGAGGCTGGGGTAGACGCAGACCGTGCGGGTCTACGATAATCCAGTCCCGATATGACAGACTGTGAAGGTCCTGACTTTAGCAGATGAACAGGCGCCCTCGATAAATTCGGCACGTTCCTTAATAGGGAACGGCTATAGTCTACATAATCGGGGGCTGGATTATTACCAACAGATGTGTTTATAGATGCAGCAGTCGTCGGAAACGAACTGCGCTGATTGGTTGTTAATTTATGTAATGACGAATCCTTGACAGGGACATTAGTCACAAACTCCGAACTTACCATTCCGTATTGAGAGCCCGATGTCGGAATTGACGTCGTGGTTGAAGGGTCCAAGGTGGCCGTCAAGGTGAAGGTCGTCTGATTGTTGACATGACGACCGCCATCTTGTTCCCCCAACCCGGCCGTAACAATATCGGAATTAGTGGGTGGTGGAGATACATTAACAACCTCCGGAGAATTAACGCGAGCCGAAAGAGCCGAAATGGAATTGCAACGGACATTACTACCGAGCCTTGTATCTCCGACCCATTCCCGAAAGACTGAGGCGGAGATACGACCAAATTCTCGGCCCCGGTAAAGCCGGGCGGCGGCATAATTTCACCAGCATATGAGCCGACAAGATACTCCTGAAATGTATTGTCGGGCCACGTTTCACATTCATCACACTTTGCGTACTGGTCGCACCAAACCCCCCGGCACGGAGGACAGGCGGAATGGGGATTTGTAGTCGGTTTGGACTTCTCACAAACAATACAGAAACGGACGCCATGTTGGTTTTTATTTGATTCTCTATTTGATACTCCCTGATGCGTTGACGAAATCCAGGCCAGTAATCACACAGAATCACAGTAAATCCCACGTATACAACAGGTAAATATCCCAGGTAAACAGCCAAGGTAAATATCCAGGTAAGACGTAGGTAATCCGAGGTAATCCAATGTAGAAGTTTAACTTTTTTCCAAGACACAAAGAACAACGACTCCTCCACTACGAGTTGCAATGGGAAGAAGGAAGTGACGTGGTCGGTCACGTGGGATCTGGGTACTCGCGCATGGGCATTGGGGCAGTACAGGGACTATTTTTATTCTGTGGTAATATATTACAATTAGGCAATCGCGTAAGAACACGATAGCAAAAAGTATGTGAAGGTAAGTTTAACAGCGCAAGAAATTGGTCATGTGTTTTGAATCCTTTTCATGCAACCCGCGAAAATTCTGATCACCTGACGTAACCCAACTTCCTGATTGGTCAAACTGCTCATTAACATTAAACATCTACGAGTATGCATGCGCCGTGGCCGAATTTGACAGTCAGAATGGCGTTTTGTTCCGATGGACGAAGCCACGCATCACGTAAACAACAGGATTTTTACCGATTTATGTGGAATATTTAATAAATTTTCAATATTTGTTATGCTAAGATTAATCAGGAATACATATCGTGACATCTGTAAGATTTTAGACAAGTTATTTAGTCGGGATGAAGCAAAACAGACCATCCATTGGTAGTACGTGAACGTGATAAAATTACTTACGCGAGTTTTACGGTACACTATTTTTTGCCAAATTGCGATTCCTAAATATTTCTAAAGCTGTAAAATGCCAAATATGTGATGAATGTTCAGGGTTTTAAATTGATGTATCGTGCATGAAATACCATCCATTATTTCAATTTATTTATCAATTCCAATGACTAGACAGCCGCCGTTTTTGAGCCCATTTTGAACAGTTCAACTCTGCTCAACAGGCGGACATATAACTGTCCGACAGCACCAGGGTTAACATTCATTCACCCTCAGATATAAATAACCTCAAACTTTAATCAGTCATCATTTACGACATTTCATTTTCCAGAGGAAACAACTAAAGCTGTGGTTGATTGTTCATTGAGCTGAGCCGAGTCTGGTGGTTGACAAAATAATTGTCTTGCAGAAAGATGGTGGTTCAACCACAGACACATTCATCGATCTCAACAACAAATTTTATCATGGACTCAGATCTTATCCAGTATCAGAAATCCATAATTATTGACAAACAAACTCCTGTGACTCTATGGAGTATGCATAAGGGAAGCAATTGGGGGGGGGGGGTGTGAATTTGGCTTAATGTCACACTCAAGGTTGTTTCACTCATATGGCGACAGCCAGTTTGGTTGGTAGTGGAAGCCGGTGTACCTGAAGAGAACCACCGCCCGTCGGCAAGTAACTGACAAACTTCCACACATGGACCAGTTGGGCTCGAACCCGTGCCGGTTCAGCGGTGTGAGGCTAGCATTCACCAGCAAAGTGCCTTAGACCACTCGACCACCGAGGGCCCCGGGAAGCAATTGAAAGCTGAATGACACCTTTAATTGAAAAATAAGATAATAATTTGCATTCTACAGAGACTTTCTGGGGATTGGTAAAATATTATCACGATTATGTTACATACGTACCCCTAACCAGAGACAGACTTTTTCTGTGGGCGGTATTTTAGCTTTGGCATACAACTGGTCTGATAGTAAAAACCTTGTCTCTAATGGTTCAGGGGAATCCTGCAAAGAAAAAACAAACAATCTTGACAAAAAAGTATTTCAATTAATTCCATCGAATGATATAGATACTAGCGAGTTTCAATTTAGCTCTGCTTTATACCATTTAGTAACAGCAACAACAACAACTACTATGGTGATAATGTAAGTTTGCACTATTCACTTCTATTGAGAAAGTACAACAATTTGATCAGAGATTTCATCAAGTACAGGTAATCAAGTATTTACAGAAAAATCACTGAATTTACTGAATCTTTCCTTCTTTCATTATGACAAAGGATACAGACTGCAATCAAGACTTCATTCAGGCATTAGAATGGAACTGCTATGACTAGAATTGTATAATTTCATGAACACGACTTTCCATTCTATAATGTGTGATTACTAACTTTCTTGGCTTGAAGATGTTTCACAATATCTAAGGAAGTTTTTATATCTGGAACTTGTGTTTTTAACCTGCAAGACAAAAAGATATACATATGAATGGTGACTGACAATTTATTGAAAAGATTGGTATATTTTCTACATACACCAGCATAGATATTAATAGTTACAAAAAGGAACTGTGATATGCATTTGGTGTTACGTCTCCTTTTACTACTAAAATATACACATTCCAAACACATGTACATTGGCCATTTATGATTGTTTCATGTACCAGGGATTAATAAAAATTGTGACAACAACTCGATCTGTCAGAGTGCAGTACACTTCTAAAGAGCAGACAAGAGGAATAATTCTCTTGAATACAGTATCTTCTGGTTATTAAATACTATGAGAAAACAGACAATTTATTCCATTGACAATCTGGTCTAGAAGTGATATCAATACATGGTTTGAGACTTCCTGACTGCAAAGTTCACCTAGATTTCTTAGTGTTGAGGTTGTACTCCATGAACTTGTATTTGCTGTGTTGTTCATCGAGTCTCTTCAGCACGGTTTCTGCAGATTCACTGTTTTCGCTCAATTTCATGAAAGCTTCCACATCATCCTGAAGTAAAGAATAGGTCAGTGAGTGTATGATTTAACATCGCTTTCAATGATATTTCAGTTATATCACAACGATTATCTGCTATTTCTTCTCACACCCAGTACCCTATGAGTGGGGACCTACTCCTTTTTACCCCCAGAAACCCCACGGGTGCTCCAGTTAGTCACCTCTATGACAACAAGCTGTCGAAGGAGCTGAGACCATTAATTCTTTCCATGACCTGGGGCGTGCAGCTGTGCACAGTGACACTGCATGTCAATCACATGACCTGGGGCGTGCACAATGACACTGCATGTCAATCACATGACCTGGGGCGTGCACAGTGACACTGCATGTCAATTACATGACCTGGGGCATGCACAGTGACACTGCATGTCAATCACATGACCTGGGGCATGCACAGTGACACTGCATGTCAATCACATGACCTGGGGCATGCACACTGACACTGCATGTCAATCACATGACCTGGGGTGTCACATGTGCACAACGATTTAAGGAAAAACATGAACCGTGCAAATCATTGAGAACACCTTAGGAATGAGTGTATTTAAATAGTGTCTTGTTAGTGATGAGCAATTGGTGGCAATAAGCAGTTGGTGATGATGTTCACCAAACAAACATTTGATCATTGATGATGCGTGATCTAAGTTTGAGGCTCCTAGGCATGTCATTCTTGAGATACGACGGTAACAGATATCCATACATGATAACTGCAAAGGCAATTTTAGCAAATGTGAATTTTGAAGGGAGACAGCTCTCTCATAGAGCCTGGAGTCCTTCATATACTGTGATATAAATTTGGTGTTCCTAGGCATAGTCATTATTGAGATATGGTGTTAACGAAAAAATGGAGATGGACGGACGGATGGACAGACATACATGAGGAGTACAATACACCCAAGGTCAATTTTTTCTGCCCCAATTGACCTAAATTTGGAATGTGACATATCGTCTAACCATAATGTATCAACATAATAAAAATTGTGAGAATAGACAGAAAACTACTCGAGCTGGAGACAGGACACTAAAAGGATGAACGGACAGATGGAAATCAGCAATTTTTTTTATATCATATCGTTATCACCCATCAGGGGAGCTAATCGAGCCAGACTGGATTAGCTCCCCTGGTGAGTGATCAATAATATGTCTGATATAATGAAACTAATTAATTGTACGGAAAACAAAAAATTCACTGCAGGTTACAGATGGCTCCCTCTCTTCACATGCAGATGTCACAATGAGCTAGATATGAATTTTGATGGAAAATGTATGAAGTTTAAAGCATGGGATATATAATTTTGGCGAGTCAAAAACATACTCCACTGTCCTACATAATTCATGAGCAAAACGACGGCATATATTTTACCGATGAGTGCGAAAGCAGGTCTCTAGTTTCAGCACTGAAAGTGGTCAGTCCATACATGAATGTTAAGTTCTTTATTGTTGAAAAACAATCATCACTTTTAACTACGAATTGATACAGCTCAATTGGGTTAACCATTTATTGTCATTCCCCTTATTTAATAGACTGCAGAAATGAAAATAAGGGTCAGTGATCAGCTATTGCTGATCAAATGTGGATATTAACTGATCAAAATGGCACAGTCTTTATATGGTCAAAGAGGTTTTGCTGATCAAATTTAAAGTTCTCAATGATAATTGCTGATCAAATTATTTTCCTTTATTTCCAACCCTGGATTGAATTCAGACTCAATTGTTCATTGAGTAATTGAGTCTGGAGACCTTGGTTTTATTTAATATTTTACCAATGCAAAATCAAACCTTTATTCCTCCATTTTCATGTTGTCACGACGGTCTGAGATAATCACCCGAAATGACAGAATACACACATTACAATATCGACAGCAGATGCTCATAATATATATGGTAGTTTGGAACACGACTTTGCTGTACATGTTGTGATTGCATGCACATCTACGTCAAGGAGCCAGTTTTCATTGGTTCGACACAACGCATGTGCATAACAGCTGGCAAGTCACGCCTGAGATGACCTACACGTTGTGGACCACAAGTAGGTCAGTGATTTTGGTCAATTTTTCCAGACTCTCCTTTTAAAAGAATAAAGGTGAGAATGGTTCCCCATCAGGTGTTCATGAGACATATCCCATTGGCAAAAGGAAAAGTATTTAGGCGGCGAGTGCTGGTGAGGCAAACAGTCAAATATTGATTGCTGTCTATCATGTCTGTTGCTGGTTTTGAGATCCCCATGCACAATTGGCCCTTTGAAGGGTGTTCAACTGTTGGGGGTTTTGAATCATCGAGTCTCCCCATGTTAGTCAGACTTAAGTTACTTAGTGTCAATCAATTGAAATTGTAAATCGACAGCGGAAACACTTGGATCATGTATCAGTTTCAATTTTTAACTTCGATCTCACATGAGATCATGATCTTCAGCAAGACTTCACTGAAAATACAGTGAAATTTTATCAAAGGTCCTCATTTCCACTGCCGTGAAGTCTTTTCAAACCGTGGAAATGATTTCCAGTCAACCCAATTAAGGGGAATCCAACCAAAATTGCCATAATCATCTTTCCAGGAATATGCTTGACACAAGCATACAACTTAGTGAGAATAGTTACAGTTATTGACAATTTACATAGCAGCATCCGTATAGACTTAAGACTGTATACCATAGTCTCATAGAGCCAATTTGTGCCTTGTTAGGCTGTTGGACTGGAAACTTGAACACAGTATGTGGTGGACAATGTACGATAAGTCAATACGCATTGTAAAATTCATTGGTGTAGAGTAACTCAGCAAGGAAATGTAGAACATATGACTTTCAGTGCATTTCCCTCATTTGGTGCACATGGCAGGCGAAGCAAGATTTTGCGTGCATCTTGGTGACAGAAATTGTGAGGAGTGCTTGTGTCGAATGAGGCCACTTCAAATGTGGTGTACTTTATCACAATTATGATCTATTGAAGTACATGACAACAGACGCAATTACCACAAACACAGCCTTTGGGATTCCTGAAGAAGTACATAAAGATTTGTCATTGCTCTGATCCTCAACCGCACTATCCGTCGCCATCATCAAGGTTTGCGACCAAATCTACCTCCTTTTATGGGAGAGCTCTACAAGGAAAATGGCTACGCTCTTGAAACAAGTGAGTATCACACCAGAACAGCAAAATGATGTGATCTATGTCGTTCTGTCGTAGTCAGAGTAAAACTCCCGTCAATGACAAGCTTGAAGAGATGTAGGAATCACAGATCGCAAACAGAACTCAATTTTTATCTCAGTTTCACTTTTGTTATGTATCAACCGAACCGACTCCAAAACCATCCTGGTTGATTGCATCGAGCATATAATTTTGGGAAAGGGAAGATAACATTTGATGGGAACACGGACGCTGATGTTGAGCAGATTTCAAATTTCGTTATACATCTGGGCTTGTCTGCTTTTATTTTGTTCCTATGCTGCTACTTATGTTCAAGTTTCGTTGGTAGCTGATTCTTTAGGGTCAGTGTCATACATTGGCATAAAAATATATATTTTTTTTATGTTATGTTTGTTATTGTTAAGCCAGATTCTGTCACAAAGTCAAAACACTGAAATAATCAGACGTGAAAGATTGGCCAACTTTTCCAATGATGTGCCAAGTAAAAATGTATACAATTATAAGGAAGCTCCAGTGATAATTTTAAATTTACTGAGTGAATAATAAATTTTTCATGAAGAACTTCTGCGGAGATACAATAACTTTCCAAAAATCACTCAGACCTCAAAGTTAAGAACAGATATATGTAAGTAAGACCAATAAATATGAATGGCAGCTTTCTGTCCTGTCAACAATGCTACCTCACAAACACGGGAATACAGAACTCGCACAGAATGTCTCACAATAGATGATCGACACATGCCATTATATAGTTGCTGTTTTATTTGTATAGGAGTTGAGACAGAGCCTGTATAAATCTGTTCACCATTTATACTAATACCTTCATGTGGCACTTGTACTTGTTCAGTTATGCATTAATAATCTCTTCCTTGTATACGGTTTCCTCTGGGACATCCTTATAAAATATAATTGAATCATTCCAATTTGAAAGCTTTTACAGTGTCCCTTTGGAAATCTTCGCAAGTCCAGGTAAATCCTAAATCCTCATATAGGCAGGGTTCCTCCTGATCCTGGATTTCCGTGAATTCTGAGAAAATAAATTCCAGGACAGGGGTCGAAATGTTCATGAAATACCTGCAGGACATTTGTCAGGAATTGTCCGGTACATAATTAAAATACATGTAAACTGACTGAAAACCTGCAGGACAGTGCCAATTTTCTGCCGGACATGTCCTGCAAATAGATAGCAATTTCGACCCCTGCAGGACCTGGAATACCTTGAATGCTCACAATATATGTACAGAGTCCTGGAAAAGTCCTTGGACTTTATTGTCCTCTCCCCCTTCCCCTCCCCCAAAAAAATCTGCCACAATTAATTACTGGAATTTCTTTCTAACAAACTGAATTTATTCTCCCATCTAGTCAGATCTGTATGAAACATGATAGTTGAAATACATATTCATTTCATTCTAATGAACATTGTTGAATTTGGTGAATGAAACATGGTAAAAGGTGTTAAAAAATGTCCAAGAAAATTCAGTTAAAGATCCTGAAAAAAGGCTGTATGGACCTGGAAAAGATCTGGAAATGTCCTGGAATTTTGTCTTTCACAAAGAGTAGGAACCCTGTATAGGGTTTACCTGGACATTTTTTGGTGATTTGAAATTTGTTTTTGAGTCCATGCCTCTGTTATACAATCTCATATATTTCATCCACTGCGCTTGTTTTGGATGAGCATGCCAGTATCCCAAGCCTGCGGGTTTCGCTTTGACTTCCGATGTCAATTTCAGCCTGACATCAAAGCAGTTTGACCCGCGATGAAATTCAAACCTGTCACATCTCATACCTCGCAGCAGATTGGTGTAATCAGCTAGCTTAGCACATTCACTGATTTGTTTGATTTAGAGAAAACCACTTGTTTTATTTATATCCAGAACTGGTATGGTTGATTAACGAAGCCAGTGTATCGATCGATTCACTAGCTCACGAGGAAAAAGTTTTCTAAATCGGTGGTCAATCAGGGGTCAAACAAAATTACAACAAAAGACCAGATGGTTCAATTAAAGATTTTATAATTTTAATTAAAAACAGTTACAAAATGTTGTACAATAAGCTTTCCTTAGACATTAGAATTACTACAAAATTGTAGAAAAGTGTGGCACAGCTTAAATGACACAAGTCTAAATTCTATGGATGACAACTCCTTTATTGCTGTGGAGCTGACGTTCCGTTGGAGATACTTCCAACTTTTTCAAAGCTATCGGCTTTAGCTCCACAGCCATCCAGTTGTTATCCATAGAATAGCCTTGTGTTATATATGCTGACTTCCGAAATGCCTATCAAAGAAATCAGTTTAATGATCCTAAATGTTCATACAGAGTCGATTGAGTCTCCAGTTCAATCTACTTTATTCCTAGCATTGTTGTACAACTTGTTCCAGTTCCTTTATCCGGTGTCCAGTTCTGCTGTCCACTCCTCGTGAAATCCACACATTTAACACTTCACAAAACAGTCTGAAAACAATGGGAATTTCTCCCAACATTGTCGACTTCACAATGAAATTACACAAGTCTCCAACCAAATTCCGAACAGCGCATGTCAGCTGAACGACTATCGTCTGGCTACAAACACTGCCCGTAATTGAAAATATCGTTAACACGCTCTCAGCAATATATACCTTCCTTCTTCCTTTGTTTCATCAACCAAATATATCCCAAAAGTATTTAATAAATAGCTTACACTAAAAAGGAAGTTAGATTCTTGATTTGCTCGCCGTTCTCAACGAATGTAACTTGCGTAGGGAGCTGCATATGTGCGTGATTAGTCCCATCGTAACAAACCCACTTGTTCCCTGGTCTTTGGATCTGTGCTAGACCATTCGACTGCGGGCAGTGCTTGTAGCCAGACGATAGTCGTTCAGCTGACATGCGCTGTTTGGAGTTTGGTCTCCAACGAGGGACTTTTAACCAGCACTTCTGTGCTCCAATAACTAGTAATTCCACTCGAATACTTTTACTTGCTGACAGACCAAAAATTCCTCTCCTAGTTTCATGAGCTCACTCGAAATGGCTATGAGACAACCTCTGTCAATATTACGGAATCTCACTTGTTTAAATACAGTTCAACTCACAGGTTGGAAAACACACTGTTATATCACTATCAGGTCACAAGCTGAATAAATTTCCTCCTCCTGCCAACACTGTCTTATTTATACCTTACATAGAACCTCCCAGAAAGTGATGTCATACATGATGCAATAAAGAACATTCTTCACAGTACTAATGTTCTCAAACATTCTGTGCCAAGAACAGAATACACTCAGTGTAGAATTATGTCTTTGTCTTAGTCCCACTATAAAC
>JAVTVY010008774.1:0-46540 GCA_036873755.1 Hanleya hanleyi | reverse complement strand
GCCATCAAGGCAAACCCAGGCGTTGCGTTGCACGCACTAGTCGTATTTTGACGGGTACCCCGTTCAAGAGGTAGCGGTCCTGTATGAATAAGTCCGCATGCAGACGTTCCATCATATCGACCGAGTGACTCTGGGCCGTGAATGCCAATCTCTCTGTCCATTCAAGGTTATCAGGGCTCGCCTCCATCTTGCCTGGGGTATCTCGGTAGAACAACGATGCTGTCAAGTACGACTGTTTAGCGTCACGCCCATACGATAACAGTGTTTCGATGTAGGCCCGGTACGGGTACGTGTTCGTCGACGCACTCACAAGTTTATCACTGAGCGCCATATCCACTTGCTGGAAGAGCGAATGGAGCCAGAGATTGACTGGAGCCACTGAAGCATCTGCTTTGAGGACCGACCCATCTTTATTGGTGACTTTAGCTTTCACGTACAGGTACGTATGTGCTAAATCCAGGTATGTTGTATCAGAGTTGGTAATTGTGAATTCAATGGGTCCTGTGGCTGTGATGCTGGAAAGGGGTAGATATTATACCCATTGTCCCTCTTCGGCACTGGTCTGGATAGGTGGTACGGTCCACAAATCAAATTCACTGTTGGTAGAAGGGCACGACTCCGCGTGGATGAAAGCAATGTTTTACGCGAAGATGTCTCGCTTCTTCGATGTGCGTTGTCGCTTGTTCAACCGAGGTGTGTCACCTCGGGACCACAGGTATTTTTATGCTTTGAGCGCACGACACGTTGGACTTTGGTGACCAAGACTCGTCCGGATCATTTAGCTCGGCGTTTGACAGCCTGTCGAACCGGTACACCACTGAATGCATCCCCCATGGCTTGTAGACCGCCTCGTACAGCTTGTTTTCTCAGTGCTTTGACGCTTTGGCGTCACCACCGGAAGAAAAGTTTTAACGATGCTACCAAGCACATTGCCAATCCCATGTTCGCGCCGAATACGTGCTCCGCTGAACACGGGTAGACTACCCCCGGCCTGTTTGGTGTAATGATCGACGTAACTGGATGTATTGCATTGATTAGGCACCTTCATTATGCAAAGTGAACCGCTCGGACTTGGCGGAAATGCATTACTTCATAATTCATTTTGCGAGATCCTTATGTTGGAGGATCTCTGAATGTTTCCTTGAAACAGACGTCTGCCTTTAACCCCTACCCTAGGGGTTAAAGGCAGTCCAGAAGCTTTGTCTGCTGGGACTATGACGAATTTACTCTGGAGATTTGCTAGAACTTCTTGCGAATTGAGGTTTCTCAGTACTTGTTTTGCTTGGGGAAGAGTACTTCTGTCAGTATGGCGGATTATTTCAACGACCTAGCTTTTGGTGAGGTCCAGCCAATCAGCGAGTACTGTAGGTTCAACTTTCTCTCGCTTAGACCAATCAATAACGTACTGTTCCAATTCAGACAGGGCTATTTTCTGGTCGGCATTCAGATTTATTCTTCTCGGCTCTCTATATTTAGGTCCTTTCATCAAGAGTAATTTCAGATCCTTATCACTCACCACATCAAGGTCACCAGTTACAACATTTTTGCATGGTGTATAGATAAACTTCGACGACTCACAATCACAACTGTAACCTCCTGACGTGTATAAGTTTCAGTCAAACTCCTTGACAGCATTGGAGTAATTGAATATTTTGGTGGCTATAGATTTAGTATACTTATATGAAATGCAAGGAGGTTTGTGAACTTAAAATAGTTTTGTACAGCGTTGCGTACCTCTGGATCATTCAGATACCTCATACGCCCCTTTGGGTTCTTCCAAAACTTGGAATGTCAAAAACACTGAAAGGCGGACTTTACGCTAATCAGACTGAATGAAACACACAAGCCAGAGTATTGAATGAGATCTTATATTTTTTTTATTCAACAACAACGTGAGAACTTAAGCCCAAAACGGGGCTTGTACATTAAAATGATGTTTGGCCCAGTCATACACCAGTGCATCTCGATCAGTAGCTTGGGGATACTCGTCAAACATCTGTACGATGGTATTATAGATATTATACCCATTGTCCCTCTTCGGCACTGGTCTGGATAGGTGGTACGGTCCACAAATCAAATTCACTGTTGGTAGAAGGGCACGACTCCGCGTGGATGAAAGCAATGTTTTACGCGAAGATGTCTCGCTCCTTCGATGTGCGTTGTCGCTTGTTCAACCGAGGTGTGTCACCTCGGGACCACAGGTATTTTATGCTTTGAGCGCATGACACGTTGGACTTTGGTGACCAAGACTCGTCCGGATCATTTAGCTCGGCGTTTGACAGCCTGTCGAACCGGTACACCACTGAATGCATCCCCCATGACTTGTAGACCGCCTCGTACAGCTTGTTTTCTCAGTGCTTTGACGCTTTGGCGTCACCACCGGAAGAAAAGTTTTAACGATGCTACCAAGCACATTGCCAATCCCATGTTCGCGCCGAATACGTGCTCCGCTGAACACGGGTAGACTACCCCCGGCCTGTTTGGTGTAATGATCGACGTAACTGGATGTATTGCATTGATTAGGCACCTTCATTACGCAAAGTGAACCGCTCGGACTTGGCGGAAATGAAGTGTCGACATCACTTTTCCACGCTGGAATGCAATCGCTTAACCGATATCGTCTCTTATATCGATGATGATGAAGCTAATATCGGTCTGGCCCACCGGTAGATAAACGATGTGATTGAAACTGTGTGTGACTTGATCACCGTACTCGCCTTTCACCGGGCAGACGCGCATAGTAGAGGTACGTTACTGTCTTCTACAATGTGTGCATCGACCACGTCTGAGTAGACGTACAGGCCATATACAAACCACCACGTATGTACATTGCACACGAGACACGTCACATGTTATGCTGTTTTCAGGTAGGCCTATCTCTGTTGCACTTTAAGACTTTCTCTTCGGGAGTTGGTACTTGGAATTGGAAAAATGTGCAACAGAAATATCTGAAAATAGATCAACTGTTTCTTCATCAACTGCTGTGTTCACTAATTTTTGCGTTATGGAGAGAACTTATGCACTTTCCTTTCGTGAACGTCATTGGTATACACACAATATATGTATATTTCTTTCATGAATAAAACATACCACGGTTGAATATAGTGAAGAGATGAAGTACCCTTCCATGTGTTATATTCATATACACAATAAATTGTAATTTCATATGAATAAATGAACAAAACCACAGATGGACAGTTTTTTTTTACTCGCCCTGTATAACTGTAAAATGTTTAAAGTGATGTTAAACCCTCACTAAACATTATTGTCATACCCATTGTGGATATACGTTTGTGAATGATTCATGAATGCTTCATACATTTCACACGATGAACATGTCATGATTTCCACGTAAAAGCGCTCGTCACCAAAAAGCGCCCTTTTTCGCACAAAATTCACCCCACATTTTTTCGTAGACTATATATTAGCCTGCTGTTTTTTTTCTATTCGCTTCCTATAATCTCCGGGAACACGCCAATAACAGAGAAGATGTGTTTTAAGCGTGAATTATTTTTTTCGCAATATAAACCTGATCAACTCGGGAAATTCGAAATTGTCAAGGAAGAAAAGTTGCATTTTACGGAAAAGTATACTATTTTAAAACATCTGTAGAAAAGATATGCATTTGACAGGAACTGTATGCATTGGCCAAAATAAGAGTTTAGAGTCTTAATGTTATAATTAGAAGTGATAAATTCATCATAGGAAATATATTTTGGAGGAAATATGTAATTAATACAGCTCTTGTACCGAGAAGATTTATAAAGCGCACTCGTGATTCCGTCAAGATGTTTATGTGATTCCGTCACGGACTAGATTCAACCCATGTGATGATGACCCAATTGCGCTTTTCTCACAAGTAAAAAAATGTTATTCTACCACACCCCATGTGTTTTACCAAATAACATTATTACATGTAAAGAAGGAAGCCCAGGTCGGATCTAATTCCAATAGAATCTACCTCACAACCAATCGGTGTGGATTATATGACGTCATAATTTTCTTCGCGTGTCCCGTTGAACTCGCCAGAAGGGTAATAGGATTGAAATGGATATCAAAATTTATCGTCTGCCTGTATATCTTGTTGTTCATCCGTTTGTCGTACATTATGGAGCCAAATAAATTTGGAGAAAACTTTTTTCCGAGAAGATTTATTCAAAGTTGTTGATGTCATTAAACCTTTTTGAATGTATGATAGGTACACATTCCAATCATTGGATGATGGGAGAATTTCACATGTATTCTAAAACCAAGGGCCACGCTTGCATCATTTTGATCCCTACCCCGCACCCTAACCTAACCCAACCCCTATGTGCTACTTAGCTAGAGCTCATTACAACACATATAAGGGAAGTGGGAAGAGGGGTGCCGACATGCTGACTGCGTCACATGACTTCACAGAATAGTCTTCTGGTAAACCTATTCTAAAGCACATACCAAGAATCTAACGATTCGTGATATGTGTTGTATCTCAGATACGCTTTTATTGTACCTGTTCATGTGGCAACTTGGATGATATGACCACACGGCCCCTAGCACCGGCATAAGCGGTATTAGATACAAATATAGAGAGCTATGATGGAAATGGCTCTGACAACTCGTATACTGGTAATTGGTGAGCTGTTTCGCTGTGACAACATTCCATGTCGCTATCTGTTGTAGGTGCTAGTCACCTGTGTGATATCTCGGACTAATTTGTTAAATTCCAATAAATAAATAAATAAATAACCTTTACCATAGCAAGGGAACGAATAAGCCTTTTATTCCGGCCAGAAATGTGAGCAAAGACCCATGGAGACATTATGAAATGTAGAGAGAAAGAGGAACAGAGGTTATCTTTTGTGGTCAACTAACTCAATCTGAATAGCGCAATTGCGAAATCAGTCCGTCGTCCATGGCTGAAACATATAAGCCCCATGGTTAAAGCGTGGAGTCTGCAAGCGACATGGACTTGAAGATCGACGGTTGAAGCACAACAAACCGATACTAAGGGTGGGTGGGTGAGTGAGTGAGTGAGTGAATATGCTTTAACTTCGCTTTCAACACTATTTCAGTCATATCACGTTATTTGGCTGCTATTCCTTTTCACAGCTTGAAACCACATGGGTAGGTAGGGTGGCAACGATTTGATGTAAGACTCACGAAATATAATTGACAAAGGATCTGCTGCAAGTTGTATTGTCAGTCTTCCGTCCAGGATATAACCTTTTCAATGGGAGGTCTTACACCAAAGCCTTGCCGGTAGGGTCCACTAATTGTGCATCGGAAGAAAATACCACCAGTAAGTCACATAAATCATATGTACGTTCAAAGAAAAATGTTTTCGTATAACTCACCGGTTACCTCATAAAAGACTGCATATATTTCTTGTTACCGAGCGGATCAACAGCCGCTGGGAAATGGCGCTGCCTCTTTCTTCCCTCTCAGGTTGCTTGCTTTTTTCGAATGAGTTAGCCAAGTGTGACGACGGAGATTATATTGCCTGGCGCTTAACACGAACGTAACTGGGTCTAACCTGTATATTCTTCTTGCATTCTTGTGATCGCGACCCTGGAACGATACCCTTACCGAAATAATATTCTTCTGGCACACTGGTTGCGGCAAGCTTGCCGCAAACTTTCTGGCAACCTCACCGCGCACAGTGTGCCGGAGAGTTTGCGGCAACCTTGCCGCAACAGAGTTTTTCACATGCAAATGAGCTTTCCGGCACACTATACAGATTGCGGCAAGCTGGCCGCAAACTGCTTATGTATTCCGGCAGCCTTCTGGCACACTCTTCCGGCAACCTCACCGCGCACTCTTCCGGCAACCTCACCGCGCACTCTTCCGGCAAACTCACCGCACACTCTTCCGGCAACCTCACCGCGCACTCTTCCGGCAACCTCACCACGCACTCTTCCGGCAAACTCACCGCGCACTGTTCCAATAACTTCTGGGCTTATCAATATTTTCATGGTGGTGGTCAGAATGACATCATCCTGACCTCCACATGAATGGTACAAATCACTCCACTCAAACTGTTGTACATAAGATCTGTCATGCAATGAAATCTAAACAGACAACGAATGAAGGAAAGAACACATTGATCAACATGGCAGAGAAAACTACAAATTGTCTACAAAATTACTGGCCTAAACCATAATCAAACTGTTACTTTGCATTCAAACAGACTTACCACACAAATCTGTATCATGTATGACCAGGAAATAGTATAAATTATGCAGGCCTAAGTTAGCAGGAACAACTCCTCATGGTTGCAAACATATTCTCCCACCATTCTCACCAACTGCCAGATTTGAAAGTCCTGAACCGAATTACATATGTATTCATGTGCACCAAAAGTAGTCCAATGATAGGAAAGGTTGTACTAGGTACATTAGAATCCTACAATGAAATTTTGTCTCAGAATTAATTGTTCATTCTGAGAACATTCCCCTAATAACTATAACTTCAACCATGTGGTACAGTGTGGTACACTAATTTTGTATAGTTCCTTCTGTGATGTATTCCTACCCTGGTACAGTTTGGATAGATTGAAAATTAGGGGTCAACAGTTAACTGGGTTAACTAATAACAGCTGGCTAAATCTTCAGTGCAGTCCATTCCATACAGAGTGTGCCGGTAGCGGCATACTCTGATTCCGGCACACTCCCGGCGCACTGTGCGCCGCTAGCGGCCCACAGTTTTGCTCTGGCAAACTGCCTGCGCACTGTGCGCCGCTAGCGGCAAACTTTTATATTCTTCTGGCGCACTCTCCGCATACTGTTTGCCAGTACCGGCACACTGTGGAATCACCAATTGAGATTGCCGCTAGCGGCATACTCTCCCCAACAGTTCTGGCACACTGATTAGGTTGCGGCCAGCTTGCCGCAAGCTTGCGGCAACCTTGCCGCAACCTGCAGATTTCGGTAAGGGTAGGTGTATACATTGTACACAATTATCTCAGCACAAACCAGCATCACTGGCAAAACTCAGCTATTTACTTATTTAATGATGCGTAGCCCAACCCCTGAGGCAGTTTTATATACCCCTTGATACTTTGTATTCTGTAGCAATAAATATTCATTATAACAATAACACTGTATATATCTTATGAAAGCGTATGTCCTGAGGAATTCATATATGTAATTTACATAACTGTCGCTACTACAGTGCAGAAAATACGTAAAATTTTAAGAAATAATATGAAAACAATAACCTTCATTTTCCAATTGAAATTTCGTGAAATTTACTCGTGAAGTGTTGAAATAACCCTTTAAGTGTTCCTGTACTTAAGGGGTTATTTCAACACTTTACGAGTAAGTTTCAACACTTTAGTTTTAAGCGTGTAGACCCAATATTGAATATACAAATAATGAAATAACAAGGGGGATACGTATCCTTAAGAACTTTGTAAACCCACTGTTGTTTGAAAAACAAGGGCTCAAAATGGCAAAGTCGAGGACACTATTCCCATACAATTTCTGATTACTAGAGCAGATTTACCTCCGCAATATCGCCTATGTCAATAAACATAACATATAAAATAATATATTCTACAAAGGAAGAATTACAATCATTACTGAATATGAAATCTGTTTTTTGGCAAAAAGTTAAAACACACTGTCGACTAACTAGGTAATTTTTTATGCGTAAGGGGGCTGAAGCCTTTGCAGAGAAGTTAGATAATAAATGATCATTTCAGAAAAGAAACTATTACAATCGAACACTCCTATTATACATGGACATACGTGATATATGCTTAAATACTATGTGAAATACATAATAGTGTGAAATACAATTATATGTTTTCTGGAAAGTCATTACATCATAATTTATTCTGCGAGAACCTTATGCTTGAGGAGTGAGTGAGTGAATAGAATTTAACGTCGCTTTCAACAATATTTCAGCTATATCACGACGAACCAACTATAAGCACCACCCAGCCCAGTTGTGTTCCTGCTACTTCAAATAAGAAATCTTTGAAGCAGCATGGAACCAGACACCCTCTATCCACCCTATAAATCATGAAGGACAGTGCACAAGACAAAGACAGGACGCTTACATGGTACAATAAAGACAAGTGATATTACAGTGGTAGACATCACATTATCAAGTTCCTATTGCTTCTGAGCAAAATGCATTGAAGCAACAGGAACCTGAACCCACCCAACCACACTGTCAGAAAAAATTTGTAACACTTATTGAACGCGTAAAAGCGTCCATCCCTGACTAATTTTAGCGGTTGCTGGAATAAGTTGGAATAATGATGTGGAATTAATCAACTGGTCTATTTTGAACAATAATGACAAGAAAAAGGTACCAAAAATTCCACAACGCTAAGTATCTCAACAATCGAAATATGGGGTTGGACGGCACTTAACACTAACGTTCATATTGATGTCCAAATCAGGACACCATATCGTGTTAAAAACTGCACACTTATAGCGTTCATATCCGAACACTAGAGAACAGGTATGAACACGCGTATTCAGAAATGATCATCATATTTGAACACCAATGTTCACAAATGAACACATATTCTGTAACACTTTTGGAACATTAGCGTCCGCATGAACATGTAAAAGTGTTCTACTATGCGTAAAAGTGTTCAAAAGTGCACACTTCAGAATGAACACCAATTCTTCAGAGTTCCAATATTCAAAACTCGGCGATATTGTGGACAACCTATGTCGTTGTGTTTATTGATGACTATCTACTTGATGAGCTTGATAACACTTCAGTGACATATTTTAAGTAAATGTCTTTGCATACTAGTTTTCGCACTTGAACACTTTTACATGTTTGAAAGGTGTTACAAACTAGTGTGCAATTCAGTGTTCAGGATTTGCACACTTTTATTGACAGTGCACCCGCTTATGTTTGAGGATCTCTGAATGTTTCCTTGAAACAGACATCTGCCAACCTATGGCGATCCTGCTAATTACCACAGCGGACCACAGCGGACCCTCAAATTACCACAACGGACCACAACATACCAGAACGGATCCCAAAATTGCCACCACGGACCTCAAAATTACCACAACAGGCCCACAAAATACCACAACTGCATCGCAAATTACCACAGCGGACACAAAATATATCGGATACAGAATAAATATATATCCCAGGTATATATGGAAGAACATCACGAAGTATTAACTTTAGCGTATATGTAAATCTTGTAGCGTTTCAACACTACTAGTCAGAGCATACCGGCCGCCGGCGCGTATTGGATACTCTTTCTAGACATCTTTTTAGCATTCACTATTACTACATTGAGCATCGAATTTCGCCAACTATTTTATTTCCAGAAATAAGAACATTTTCTTAAATCTTAAGTGCACACGCATAATCAGATATATATATTTATCTTCCATGCATTGACGTCTAATACAAAGTTTATGTCATAAACCGGAAATAAATGGAAAAACGGGTGCTAACACATTATATGAAAATTTAATACATTATCGCGACTCACAGAGCCCGTCGCCGTCTGACCAAATAACAATTGGTGTGTGTGGGAGGTGAGAGGAATCTTTAAAGAGCTTAATTGGTAAACACATGTAAATTTCTTGCGCTTGACAGGAGGAAATAACACGAAATTTCTTTCTCCTGGGGGAGCAAGAATCACAAATGTGGAGGTGTGAAATGTTATAACAGGCGGGCGTCCTGTGAACTGCTATAACATTCGCGGGGGTTTCTGGTTTAAATAGAGGTCAGTTGTGTAGTCAAGCCATCTCGTCAGCGGTTTAGCTAGCGTTAACAAACGATAGTGTCAAGACGAGAGACGGGAAATGATTAACCACACGACACCATTCCCCTCATTTCACCATGAGCACTACAGATTCCACGTTGTTTGAACCCGACAACGAGGATATTCTAGCCGAAGCGTTACGTCGAGCCAACGTTCAAGTCGATGCTATTATTCATACAACTCAAGGTGGACCCACCGTTCAGCATCAACGCATGCGTTGTCATCTTATCACGCTCATAGATGACATCCAATGGGTGACACGGGCATGTCTTCTGCTGCATAAGAAACAGATAGCTCCCAAAGAGGATACCAACAAAACTCCCTGTGCCCAGAATCTGCCGACCCTGTAGGAGGCAATTCAAACCTTTATGGAGACGCAGCTGGAGACGGGAAATTATCTTCTTCAACCTCCAAAATAATGATGTCCGTCCGTTGATGATCGACAATGCATAAGCCGTTGGGATAGGACGTTAAGGTATTGAGACGGGCCTTGACGGGGGTGTTACTGTCCATGAAAGCAAGTGTATTCCTAAAACACGCACAATCCACGTTCAACCATCAACATGGGATATACATGAACGCACGTTCCACAGACATTACGATATGTTGCGACATCAGAAGACTTTCCATATAGACTCCGATGAGCCCACTGAGGAGGCAGATACAGAGACTGCTGAGAGTCTATTTACTAATACGGAGAGCTTGATCTCAGATAGTCAGCCTACATCCCAAGGAAGTGAGGACGAACCTACCTTTTGGGATCGTATTGTGAGAGCAGCTATTAATACTCATGACGGGCGTCAACGCCTAGTGGTGACGGTGTCACCACCCGGTGGTGGTGGCGCGACTTCCAAAAAAAAACACGCCAGTCTGACTCTACCCCACGAGAGCTTCACACTGATACCCAACACTCCCCATTTGGACCACGGATGGTCCCTCAATCACTCATCAGACCTCCACGAACCCCCTAAAATGACCACTTTACTTACTACACCCCAACTGCGCATGCGCAGATTGACGCGACTTCCAATAAAAAAAAACACGCCAGTCTGACTCTACCCAGGAGAGCTTCACACTGATACCTCCCACAACCCAATCGGACCACTAGAGGCCCACCTCGATCCCATAACGTCCATTTACATGTCCCTTTTCTAGTGCGCGAAATGACGTCAGTTCCACGTCATGCCCATCGAGTCGGATGCTCCCTTACGAGTGCTTCACACTGATACATCACTCGACTCAATCGGACAATCACAGGTTAACCTAGACCCCAAAATACCCACCCCAGCGCTACTTGCCCAGTGCGCATGCGCACAGTGACTTAAAAAAAAATCTTCGCTTGGCTTCGAGACCCCTCCCATCGTGTTCTATGTGGCGGGACGAAAGATCCCAAAACCCATACCGCAAATAACCATGGGTGGGTTTCCCATTAGATTAAAGATGCGACTAGCCAGAGCGCGTCAAGCGGGCTGTGATTGGTTGAGAATGATGTCAGCCTAACAGGAAATCGCGTGACTGAAGTCTGACGATTGCTCTTAAGCGTGATTACGTCTAATTAGGGTGGAAATTTGCGCTAATTAGCGTTAAATCAGTATTACTGGTTACGGGTTAAGGTTAGTTTTAGGGGGTTGGGGTTAGGGTTAGGTTTGTGTTAGGAATATAAAAAATCCAACGTTTGTTTTCAGCTGCTTCCGTGGCTCAGGGGTAAGATGCCTGACTATGGAGCAAAGAATGGCGGATTCGATCCCCATCGCTGCCAGTTCGTTATATTCGGACAGGTATTTTTCTAGCTGGTAAATTGTTGAACGGGTAACTACAGTGCTCCACAACATGTGGAAATTGCTGAAAAAAAATCGAAGTCCAACAACTAACACGGCTGGGCCCTACAGGGCAATTATAGCCGCATGTATTAGGTTAAACATTGTGCCGGAATTAGCCTACACCACAACCGCATATAGATCTGCTATGTAGGGGGGGGGGTCACTTTTTGCTGGGCCGTTGACCGGAAGTCACTAAACCGGAAGGGACCTTCACATGACCCGGATGTAACCTTTGAACCGGATGTGACCTTTGACCGGACGTGACATCATCGTAGCCTCATTGCCACGTCACCCCACCATGGTAACGCCTCAGCATCATTTTTACTGATGAATCGGTCCTCTTTCTACTACTGGAATCTTACAGATATTCCTTCCCAGGATACGATCCTCAGAATAATCGATTGTTCGAATCCCAAAATATTTTGTATAAAATATTCCGATTCCTTCATGCATTTACCAAAATTCACAGTGTATCCCTCTGTAATGTAATATTTGAAATCGATCAGTAAATAGATTGGAAATCAAGCGAGTATATTAGTGTTCGCTCTATAGTACCATGGAGATCTAAAAGACGGTGGCATCGTATATTGAACATCCAAGCGAAACAGCCCGGCTGGACGGCTGTTCAAACCACAAAAGCTCAGTGGGCGTGAGCGCCAGCTAGTCAGTCCTGGCTTATGGAATTATGTCTCCTACTATTTATACCTCCACGATATTACCAAATCGTCACTAATATCAGCAAATGGTCGATATAAAACGGGCTCCTAGGCTAAACGAGAGCGGGGAACAATCAGCTGTTTCATCTGCTGGCAACGAGGGGTATGTAGATCGGTGTATGTCTTATACAACGCATTTTTATGATATCCACTGTCATTGTGGTATATGAAAAGGTGGGAAATAATTATATAAAATATTAACAGCCAGCTGTGGGGAACAGCCAGCTGTGACGCATATATGTCTGTGACAATATATAAACATTGATATAACTTACCCGACTTCAGATTATCGAATGAGCATTGTGGTCGGCTATTGACAATCGAATGAGATATGTGGAGTGCTGTTCACATCTTACAATGATGCGGATAGCTCGTGTCGTATGGCGCGATTATATTGCAATAGGTTTTGTAATGGTACTCTATATCTGCAGCTTTCATAGCATGATCTGCATGATTTTACACATACACATATCTACCGCAGGCAGTACGATCGATCTGCGTATCTCATTAGCGTGCGTTGGCACGATTGGTCTGGACTCTCTGATTACCAAGTATAGACGTGATCGACCAAGGATAACAACATGCGTTGAACGCCCCGGTATCTTTCTGATATTCCACCCCAGGATCAGTTTACGGTGATTCTGTTCAGATTTGTCGTGGTCAAGATGTGTGTTCAACCAGGAGGAATTGGCCAGACCAGAGGATGCTAAGTCCCCCGCCAAAATGGCAGCGATAATTTGGAGAGCTGTGTGGGAGTGATGGAGATTCTTTGTTATATATTTTTGCAAGCATGCAGCTGCTTACGTGATGCCCCGTAATCACCATATTTAGATTTTGACATCAGGTGGTGCCAACGCAATCCCAAGCGACATCTCAAGGCATAGTATCTGCATACCAACTTTGAGAAGAATCCGATGACGGATCAAATTATTGCCCTGGAACCAAATCTAGATTTTGCTACCAGGTGGCACCAGCTGTAGGAGCAAGTGGGCGAAACTCAATCCCACGCAACATCTCTGGCCACGGTATATGCATACCATTTTGAAGAAGAATCCGATGAGCAGTTCTCAGGTTATTGCCCAAAAACAAATTTCGGATTTTGCCACAAGATGGCGCAACCTATAGGCAGAAGCGGACGAAACACAATCCCAAGCGAAATCTTGATGACATGGTATCTGTATACCAAATTTGGGAAGAATCCGATGAACGTTTCTGAAGTTATTGCCAGGAAACCAAATGTAAAAATTGCCATCAAGTGGTGCCCCCTGTACGCGCAATTACGCAAAACTCAATCCCAAGCGACATCTCATGACGTGGTAAATGCATACCAAATTTGAGAAGAATCTAAGAAGCGGTTATCAAATTATTACCCGGAAAGTTAGGGTATTTCGGAGGAATCCGACAAAGCGTTCAAAGTTATCGTTTGCAGCACTAAAGAAAGGAATGAAACTTAGGGACGCCAACTATCGGCAGATCTCGCTGAAACGCAATACCAATCGACATATTGTCACAAGGAATGCATATGCCGAATTTCAGAGTAATCCGACTAAGCGTTTCAAAGTTATTGCTTGCGAGAATTCACACGACACACACGTACATCGACAGAAGGATGGAACGACACCCGGTTATGCCACCTTCAGGCAGATGTTGCTGAAATGCAATACCAACCGAGTCTTTTCGGAAGAACTGCGTCATACTACTGGTAGTCTCCCTTGCCTTAAAGCACCCGAGCATCGACCGTTTGAACTAACGTGGGAATGCGAATGCCGAATTTTGGAAGAATCCGACAAGCCGTTTGGAAGTTATCGCTTGCGAGGAATTCGAACGAACATCCAAGGACACGAAGAAGCGAGTCCCTCGGTCGCGTTCCGGGTTTTAAGCCTATCTGGTCTGGTCTTTTTGGGACGTATCCTTGCCTGGGTGGGGCGGGGGAGGCCCCCCAATTACTTTTCTTACCCCTTGAGCTAGGGGACTGAAACTCACCACACTAACTCACCACACCCTTGGGTCAAGATCTATCAGAAAATGTAAAAAAATATCCAAGAAGGCCTCTTTGATGACGCCACAGAGTAAACTGCAAATAAAGCGTGGTATTCTATAGTGGTCTGTTGCAATCATATTTAGGTCCAGTGACGTGACACTGCCTTAATACGTATATTTCAAACTTTGTATGCACTTTCCAATGCTTGGTGTGTATACTTTGAGTTTCAGCACAGACTCACTGTTCCAATGTGCATGTTTCACCAAAATCTGGGAAATTAAATGCAAGATTCAAATTGACTGGACTCTTATGAATTACCATCTCCCAGATTTTGGTGAAACATACACGGAATGTCTGAAGAGCGTTCGTTTCAAAGAATCAACCACGCGATGCAATGAACAGTATTTACCAAGACAAAAATAGATCGAAAACTTGTATTTTGACACTATCCTCCACTCGACCCTCCCTTATTATATCCCTCTTCACTATCCTCCACTCGACCCTCCCTTATTATTTCCCTCTTCACTATCCTCCACTCGACCCTCCCTTATTATATCCCTCTTCACTACCCCGCACTCGACACTGCCTTATTTTTTCTGTAACAGTGAGAAAGTTTGTCAGTTAGCCATAAACTCGGTGTTTATATTACCAGATTCAGCGAGAAATTTTACCGACTTCGCGAGAAGTTCAGAATCCAAGGCGAGAGAAAGCATTATACGTGGAAGAGAGAGGACAATAAGCAGCTATACCAGTTTAACCATGGTAATGGCTTAACAGTGAATTCTCGAACATCGTTCGTGCAATGTGCTCTGATATAACGGAAAGTCCGATTATGCCAGTGATATTCTGGACGCACAGATCGAAAGCTTTCAACAGAAGCAGCACATAACCTATCCGACTCGTCCATATCAGATATCAATACATTAGTGATATGGCAACCGATCCCACAGGGGCTCGTTACCGCTGTTAATTGATTAATTATGTTGATGGGGTCGAGAGAAAAGGTGTTTTTGCTGTGAGACTGGGAATTTTAGACAATCTGCAAATGCCTAGGCCAACTGGGAATTCTCAGTTGGTCTGTGTCTCGTTTGCGGGAAAAAATGTCCCAAACCAGAAATTCTTCTTGAGTATGGATGATTGGTATATTATTATTGAGGTCCCCGCGGTGCACTGAAAGTCTGTAAAACTTTCGGGCGAAATATGGTAGTTCAGCAAGCGAACCATGTGTTACAAGTTGTTTTTAGACTGTAAGATATTAACAGACAGCGGCAGCGTGCTGTTCCGGCTGTCTTCCCTCCAGCGATTGGTTATTCGACTCGAGCCATTTTAAATTCAGACGAGCATTCTCACTACTTTTTGGAGTCAGCCCGATCTTCATACACAACCACGTGACTGTCTCAGTCTCGGTCCACCCATGATGTAGCCCGGCATCGTTTTCGATCTCAAAATCTGCCGTCTGACTGGGGAAATGTTGATAAAGTTATAGGATCTCTGTATGGAAGCGGACGCGGATTTTATAAATAAAGCCGACGTCACATTTTAATACAATTCTGTTAACATAGACTGCAAACATGACTAACTGGGGAACACCAAATAAGTGAGGTTTATCTATTCCCTGAAATATTATTCATGATCAGGTAATCCTGATGTTACCAGAGGGTGAGTATGAAAACTTGCGGATTGTTCGTTTTTCTTCAAAATCTTTGACTTTTTTATTTCACATTAAATAATTATTTCATAATTTAATGGGCAATTTTTTCGAAGAAAAGAAAATAAGTACAAATTCGGGAAATCTGACAGAAAATCAACCCAAAACGTAATTTATAATATGAGGGCAATGTAGTATAAAATGTTGAAATCACTTACAGTGGTGCGGAGTAAACGACGAGTAAATGCAACGTAACTGTGGCGTAATTTGGTGAGACCATTTACCCTTGATTTGGGATGGACGTTGCCCTTTGCGGTTGACCATGGAGTGTCTGTGGTGTGGCACGGCCAAGTGACTGTGACATCATCAGTAGTAGAAAAATTGCAGATACAGTCGGATTGGGAGTGCACTCAAATATGCGCCCACCATACATACACCACCAGAATGGAAAATAATCCAATATGGGCAGACATGTGTTGTTGTTGTTTTTTTGTTGTTGTTTTTTTTTGGAACGACTGTAGAGTACAATGGAGTAGTTTCAGTGCTATTGTGTGACGTTGCCTGGTAACGGTATGTGGTATTCGTAAAATTTAGTATACCAAACTTTCTGCGCTATCTCTGGAAAGACAAAATTTGAGAGCTGACACTCCGTGACTTGATAGATTAGCATATTGCGGTGATTTTGAGCCTATTTGCATAACCCCCGGAGCATAGGATCATGGGTAAATTCAAGATGGCGTCCACCTGGGGTACCAGAAAAACGATGTTTTCGTCTTTTTCCTGCAAAATTTCTGATTTTCCGCGATAAAAAGAGGGCAAAAACTACTTTATTTCACATCAGATTAATATTTACTAATTTATTATGCAGTTTTTGGGGAGAAATTGCATAAACAAAAAATTAGAAAAATTTGACCGAAAAATCGACCAAAACATGCCAGTTTTGAAAATTATGTCACTGTGACCTCATCTAAGCGGCCATCTTGAATTTTATTTACATTTTCTGTTAGAGATTGACCAAAGGGTATAATGTGATAAGTTTCCGTCCCCTAGCTCAAGGGGTAACAATAATTCCCCCCCCCCGCCCCCCGCCCAAGGCCTGGACAGGTCCCAAAAAGCCCAGGCCATATAGGGTTAACTATGCACAAAACCCTGAGTAGTTGAGAAAGAGTAAACTACGTACGCGTTTTGGTGACTTCCGGTATGTGTTCACTTCATACTACGCACTTCCGGCTGCGGATGCATTCCAGAAATTTCTTTCATTCGGCATGTAATAGTAAATGGTTCCGCTTTTCGGTCATCAATTGCCGTAAGATATTGTGCTCAAAGGGGCGTTGCGAGCGTAGCCTCTGGACTGTCCTATTGGTTAAATGTTTCGCAACTTTGCGGAGAACCTATCATATAACCACCTAAGTCGTTGATCATCATGGATTGAGCGACAAGGCCCAGTTCCTTCAGCTCTAATCAATGGAAAGAGGACCAGGCGTGCGTATATCTAGTATTTTAAACACGTCATGATTTACTGAAAATGACCACTGGAAATCCATGGATAACAGCCAATTATAGCACTATTTTTTGACGCATATGCTTGTATGTATATGAGCGGGTGATACGGATGTCAAGATATCATTACAGATGTACAAGGTAATGTTAATCCTCACTTGCGCATTTTTTTTTTTTTTTTTTTTTATGACCGAGCCTGAATTTATATGAACAGGCCCTCTGCAGATGATCTCGGCCGTTTTGGAATGAAGTGGAAAAGCACAGATGGTCTGATTCCCAGACCTGAACACGACGTTAAACCTTAATTCTCTCTCTGGCAGGTGGAGATGCCGTAATACAATGAAAGTACCATGCCACCTCCCTCATGTAATACGACATGAACATAATTGCCAGCGCGAGGTCTCTGGACTGGCACAGCCAGAAGAGCATACTTTAATTTGGTTTATCGGGTTACATATAGGACGTACCGCCTTGCGGGAGATCTACTATGCGTTGACAATATAATTAGTCTCGTGTTATATAAGCTATTATTAATTGACTGTGTATGTTATTACCCGAATACAGTGTAAAACGGCCTGTCCATACGTCATGTCGAACCCGACTTGTATTGGCCGAGTTGTATTGGCCGAGTTGAAAGCTGTATTGGCCGGGTTGAATGTTGTATTGGCCGAGGTGAACGAGTGCAGCCGTTACTAGCAGTAAGGACCGACGACTGGAGAAACAGACGACAGCAGTGTTGTTTGTTCAGCGCAATGGCGAGCGCAGAGCGTGTTATTCAAGGGTTCGTGGGCGGAATTTTAGTTCTTGAGGAGATATCTGGAGACGATTTAAAACGATTCAAACCTGTTACAGATCAAGAAACGGATGCTGCCACTCAAGCTCGGAAACACAAGAACACGGCCAGTAAATGTCAATTAATAAAAATATTATGAATCGATTGTTTTCGTATAGCCTTAGTATTGACCTTCGGGTCGCCGTATTGGCCGTCAATACGGCGACCCTCAGGTCAATACGAAGGCAATACGAAAACAATCGATTAATAACATATATGTTAGATTTCTGTCATGTAATCACCTGTCATGCGGATAATGAATGACAATTCATCACGCGATTGAAATAATACAATACGTCATCGGAGTTTAGATCCATTGCGGTAGCCAAGTCGGGAACTAACAACGTAGAATTAAGCCTTTTTCTATGATGGCCGAGAGGGGCCATCGCGTCTTTCATTTCTAATTTAACGCGATGGAGCGATGGAGCTATGCGATGGAACGATGGAGCTATGCGATGCGCGATGGAGCTATGCGATGGAGCGATGGAGCTATGCGATAATGCGATGGAGCTATGCGATGCGCGATGGAGCTATGCGATGGAGCGATGGAGCTATGCGATGGAGCGATGGAGCCATGCGATAAAAAGTCGCGCTATGCGATGCGCGATGAGGCTATGCGATGGAGCTATGCGATGCGCGATGGAGCTATGCGATGGAGCGATGGAGCTATGCGATGGAGCTATGCGATGGGCTATGCGATGGAGCTATGCGATGGAGAGCGATGCGATGCGATGGCTAGCTATGCGATGGAGCTATGCGATGGGGCTATGCGATGGGGCTATGCGATGGGGCTATGCGATGGAGCTATGCGATGGGGCTATGCGATGGAGGCTATGCGATGGGGCTATGCGATGGGGCTATGCGATGGAGCTATGCGATGGGGCTATGCGATGGAGCTATGCGATGGGGCTATGCGATGGAGCTATGCGATGGGGCTATGCGATGGAGCTATGCGATGGGGCTATGCGATGGGGCTATGCGATGGAGCTATGCGATGGGGCTATGCGATGGAGCTATGCGATGGTGCTATGCGATGGAGCTATGCGATGAAAAGTCATTGCGCATGTTCGTGAAAAAACGAGGCTGATTTGGACGCCATTATTCAACATTCAACGAGGAAGTAAAGCTCTATTTGTTGTGCCTGTTTTGGTGTTTCTCACAAGTTTTATTTTAAATATTCGCCGTCAAACAAATGATGATTTTCGGATGTACCGGTGTATATATAATTTAAATATTAACTATATACATGAACGTCACAGGACCTACGAAGTAGGGTAGGCATTAGGACTCCGACGCGAACTGAGTTCTTGGAAATCTCCATCCCCAGTTGAAATCCTGCCTATATTAAGATGGGCACTGCCCAAGTCAGAATCAGCAGTGATTTTCATCAAAAATCACCAGAAATTTTCATCAAAAGTAGGTCAGCTCAGAACGTGTTGGTAACAGTCCTCTAATGCACCTTCATGCCGAAAATCAAGGTTCTAATGTCAACGGTTCTCCTTATTTTGCTGACGAAAGTATTCGGATGGACTGACTGACTGACTGACTCATTACCGGACAATTTGCAATCTGTAGCCTACTTCGTAGGAATAATTTCAATCGAAAGGTATATTAAGCTTTGACCATGTCAAGAACACAGATATTTTATAGTTGTTGGGAAGCCGAACACAGAGCCAGATTTTGAATGTGAATGAGCAAGGATGATGCTTATTGGAAAGTAAAATCTGCATTCAATATATAGATATAATACCGTATAGGTTTATTTTTGGCTTTTGCTTTACTCTAGCGGTTTTTCCGCTGCCTTGTTTTTTTTGGGGGGGTCATGTTTGTTCGTTTTTGTTTTGTTTTGTTTTTTTTTTCTCGCTGAAATATTGGGGAGGGGGGTGGGCGCATTGCCCTCCGCTCCCCACTCTTCCGCCGTCCCTGCCTCGCCTACCGTGACGCTGTTTCGCAGTCAACTCAATAACGAAAGGAGGAGAAAGAGAAGGGCTAAAAATTGGCATGCAGCTACCGGTCAAGCAGAATTATACGCATATACAACCCAAACAGAAGAATGGGCTGTTGAAAACTGCATCATGCCACAAAAAATACATTCATGCTGCTATCTATGGAAGACGGATGCGGCCATCGTAATGGCGTATTGTCGCCCTCTGAATCGGAGAAAACTTAAGCTTACTATACAGGGCGCCAATGGCCGACAGAGGAGACTAAAATGCGCCATTGCAACAATACTGCAAAGCTACCGTTATCGTGTTGTCGTGTTGGCGCATTTTTAAAAGGCGACAACACGACATCACGACAACGGTACAGTTGACGCAATGGCGCCCTAGTTGTCGTATTGTCGCATTGTCGCATTGGCGGGGACGCCATTACGATAACAGTTGTCGTGTTGTCGCAATGGTGCATTTTTGAAAGGCAACATCACGACAATGCCTGTTGTCGTATTGGCGCAACGTCGCATTGGCGGGGGCGACAGAACGACAACACGACAACAGTTGGCGCATTATCGTCTTCCGGTTCGTCTTTTGCGCAGATGCGGAAGCTTCATCATCACAATGATTATAGTATGTCATCAGTTTTCAATCCATACTTTGCAGACTTTATCAGGCGAATAGGGTCTGGCTGTATCCAGAGGTGGTTCTCGAAAGACTATTGGGCATTCAAAAACAAAAAGACGACAATGGTCTTTATTTCCGTCACTTTCATTTTCGAAAATGTGAATCCAGAGTCATGGAATCTTTTCGAAGAATGGGAGGTTGTATAGTTTAGGGGCCCAGAGCAGTGGAGATAAACTATCCATGTATCTAGTTCTGGTGTTTTCACTGAGTTTGATTGCATGCGGCATTAAGTATGGCGTCTTTGGCTTCTAAAGTATGGCGTCTTTGGCTTCTAAACTTCACTCGTCCCCGAAGAATGTAACATGACACATGACTACATGTATACAATCTGGACGATATGGGGACGGTGGGTGGGCAGGAGGGGGGTCTCGGGTCTGGTGTGCGGTGGATGGTCGTTGATGTAGAAAAGCATATATGAGCTGAAAACTCGGAGATATATTGGCTGACCTGGGTGGGGGGGGGGGTATCTCCTATTCCTAAGCGCCGCCAGTCATCTATGCTTGTTAGCCTATATGGCTTCTAATAGCCCGCCTGTTCCCCATACCGATGGTTAGGCCTACAAATCATTCAGAATTTCTTCCTGAATTTCAGGACGGCTGACTGCATTTATTATCAGCCATATTCGCAAATTAATCTAGCATGGGTGTCCAAGATAACACTGAAATACTCCGTACATTATATACAAATGAGTATTACTTTATATAGGGTTAAATGGTTATGACTTGCAGGCCTATAATCAAGATGATATATTTACATGTATGTATTTAAAACTGTACAGGTAATAATTAACCAGTTATTTAATGATAAAACGAAATGGTTATTTTGA
The DNA here is from genome assembly GCA_036873755.1 of Hanleya hanleyi. NCBI lineage: Eukaryota > Metazoa > Mollusca > Polyplacophora > Lepidopleurida > Hanleyidae > Hanleya > Hanleya hanleyi. The sequence goes on along the minus strand of JAVTVY010008774.1, from coordinate 24,863 downwards.
CGGAGGGACCTTAGTAGTATAGTCACCGCATATAGACTCCCATTTTGCCGGGGGAGAAAACTCTTTGGGGCGCCAGGGGGAGTTATTCGGGCGGGTTGTGGAATTCAAGTGCACTAGGTCACATGACTTTTGACCTCGAATTCTTCCGCGGTGATTCGGTCTGGCGGTGATGCGATCAAAAAAGCTACGAAAGTAGTCCCATGTCAACCAAGTGACTTCCTATGTTAATGTATACGGGGAATGCCTAAAACGAGTATGGGAATAGACGTTTTGAGACCGAGGTGGACCCCTAGTGGACCGATTGGGTCGAGTGAGGTGTCAAAGTGAAGCCCTCCTACAGGGCTATCACGTCGTGGGTGATTGCATGTGAAAGTTTCTCCAGAAAAAATATATAAAATGCGAAATACTGACTTTACCCCTACAATAGGGGAAAACAACTATCAACCCTATTCAAAAGAGCTAATATCGTTTTCCGGGCTTATCGGGGCCTGTCTATCAAGTCATGGGTGGGTACATGTTTTCACGGAAAAAAAATATAAAAAGCGAAACACGGACTTTACCTCTACAACAGGGCCTGATTCGCACATTTGCATCTATACGGGGAAATGCCTGTATGGGGTGTGGGGTGGTCATTTTTTTTTTTTTTTTTGATTTTACTATGGGTTGTTTGGTCTTGTTTTCTTCGTCTCGCCACGAAAAACACGATGGAAGGGGTCTCGAAGTTAAGCGGTGGACTAACGTATCGTCCGTTTTCAATATTCTGCGCATGCGCAGTCTGGCCGTAGGATAGAAAGCAGACATTTTAGGGGTGCGTAGGGGTGTGTTTGGGGTAGAGATGGCACACTATTGGTCCAAATGGGTCGTGGGAGGTGTCAAAGTGAAGCTTTTGTGGGGTAAAGTCAGAATGGCGTGTTTTTTCATAGCAAGTCGCGTCAATCTGCGCATGCGCAGTTGGATGTAGTAAGTAAAGTGGTCAGTTTGGGGTGCGTGGGGATGTGTTTGAGGTAGAGATGGATCACTATTGGTCCGAATTTGTCGTGGAATGTGTCATCTTGTAGCCCTCGTGGTGCAGACCCCGATTTGAGGGATGTCCATGTCATCTGAGCCAAAGTGGACAGTTTGGGGGTGTGAAGGAAGGTATTTGGTGTAGAGATGGACCATACATATCTGTCATGCATTATACCATATCCTTGCTGTATTATACCATATCTGTGCTGTATTATACCATATCTGCCCTGTGATTACAATATTTGTCATGTATTATACAATGATGAAGGACACGTGTTCATTCCTATATCTACAGACACCACCGCCAACTCCGGTTGGGCGGAGTTCGGCAATTTTACAACCGGGACCTTGTCAACATCCGGATTTCCCAGTGGGTTTTTCCCGTCGTTCCTCCGTCTTCCATGCGGGTACTGTGGTTTTACATCCGGGTCCTCATCTTACATCCGGGTTTTTTTCAATTTTACTGTCACGTGACCGGAACCGGAAGTTGTCACAAGACAGGTGGCGCCCCGATATTGTCCTACTTATTCCGGCAGGGCGCCATCTGTCTTATGACAACTTCCGGTTCCGGTCACGTGACAGTGAACATGGAAAACCCCGGATGTAAGTTGAAGACTTGGATGTAAACCCACAGTACCCACATGGAAGACGGAGGAACGAGGAGAAAAACCCACTGGGAAACCCGGATGTTGACAAGGTTCCGGATGTAAAATTGCCGAGCTCCGCCCCACGGGAGTTACCACCACCACCGGGCGTTGACGGGCGTCAACGCTCGGTGGTGGTGGTGGTGGTGGTGTCTGTAGATATATGAATGAACACGTGTCCCTCATCATTGTATAATACATACAGGACAGATATGGTATAATTCAGGACATATATTTTATAATACAGGACATATATGGTACAATACAGGACAGATATGGTATAATACAGCACAGATATGGTATAATTCAGGACAGATATGGTATAATACAGCAAAGATATGGTATAATGCATGACAGATATGGATGGTCCATCTCTACACCAAATACCTTCCTTCGCACCCCCAAACTGTCCACTTTGGCTACTACTCGTACTGATGACGTCACCGATGACGTCACTGATGACATGGACATCCCTCAAATCGGGGTCTGCACCACGAGGGCCACAAGATGACACCTCCTACGACACATTCGGACCAATAGTGTGCCATCTCTACCCTAAACACACCCCTACGCACCCCCAAACTGTCTGCTTTCTATACTACGGCCAGACTGCTCATGCGCAGAACATCTCTATCCCAAACACACCCCCACGCACCCCCAAAATGACCACTTTACTTACTATACCCAACTGCGCATGCGCAGATTGACGCGACTTGCCATAAAAAACACGCCATTCTGACTCTACCTCACAAAAACTTAACTTTGACACCTCCCACGGCCCATTTGGACCAATAGTGTGCCATCTCTACCCCAAACACACCCCAACGCACCCCCAAAATGTCTGCTTTCTATACTACGGCCAGACTGCGCATGTGCAGAATATTGAAAACGGACGATACGTTAGCCCAATCGGATGCTCCTCCAAGAGAGCTTCAAAATAAGACCTCATACGACACCATGGGACCACTAGGGGCTCACCTAAACCCCAAAACGTCCACCCGTCGCTATTTACCCACTACGCATGCGCACAGTGACGTTTTCAAAAAAATTCACCGCTTAACTTCGAGACCCCTCCCATCGTGTTCTGCGTGGCGAGACGAGAAAAACAAGACCAAACAACGCATATCGCAATGAACATGTGTGAATTTCCCAATATGGACCTATCCCCCTGAGCCAGTATGGGCCTATGGGCCTATCCCGACCTCAGTGAACTTTTCGGAAAATTTCACCGCTTAACTAGGAGACCCCTCCCATCGTGTTTTTCGTGGCGAGACGAAGAAAACAAGACCAAACAACCCATAGTAAAATCCCCCCCCCCCCCCACCAAAAATGACCCCCCCCCCCATACCCCATACAGGCATTTTCCCCTATAGATGCAAATGTGCGAATCAAGCCCCTATTGTAGAGGTAAAGTCCGTGTTTCGCTTTTTATATATTTTTTTCTCTGAAAACATGTACCCACCCATGACTTGATAGGCAGGCCCCGATAAGCTCGGAAACCGATATTAGCTCTTTTGAATAGGGTTGATAGTGGTTTTCCCCTATTGTAGGGGTAAAGTCCGTGTTTCGCTTTTTATTTTTTTTTTCTGTGAAAACATGTACCCACCCATGACTTGATAGGCAGGCCCCGATAAGCTCGGAAACCGATATTAGCTCTTTTGAATAGGATCGATAGTGGTTTTCCCCTATTGTAGGGGTAAAGTCAGTGTTTCGCTTTTTATATATTTTTTCTGGAGAAACTTTTACATGCAACCACCCATGACTTGATAGCCCTGGAGGAGGGCTTCACTTTGGCACCTCACTCGACCCAATCGGCCACTAGGGGTCCACCTCGGTCTCAAAACGTCTATTCCCATACTCCTTTTAGGCATTCCCCGTATACATTAACATTGGAGTCACTTGGTTGACATGGTACTACTTTCGCAGCTTTTTTGATCGCATCACCGCCAGACCGCATCAACGCGGAAATTCGAGATCAAAAGTCATGTGACCTGGTGGCGCCACCTGTCGGAACTATAGTGCACTTGACCTCCACAACCCGCCCCAATAACGCCCCCTGGCGCCCCAAAGAGTTATCTCCCCCGGCAAAATGGGAGTCTATATGCGGTGACTATACTACTAAGGTCCCTCCGTCAAAATAACCATTTCGTTTTATCATTAAATAACTGGTTAATTATTACCTGTACAGTTTTAAATACATACACGATAACGGTAGCTTTGGCGTATTGTCGCAATGGCGCATTTTGGTTTCCTCTGTCGGCCATTGGCACCCTGTTTTGTAAGCTTAAGTTTTCTCCGATTCAGAGGGCGACAATACGCCATTACGATGGCCGCATCCGTCTTCCATAGATAGCAGCATGAATGTATTTATTTGTGGCATGATGCAGTTTTCAACAGCCCATTCTTCTGTTTGGGTTGTATATGCCTATAATTCTGCTTGACCGGTAACTGCCAATTTTTAGCCCTTCTCTTTCTCCTCCTTTCGTTATTGAGTTGACTGCGAAACAGCGTCACGGTAGGCGAGGCAGGGAAGGCGGAAGAGGGGGTAGCGGAGGGCAATGCGCCCCCCCCCCCCTCCCCAATATTCCAGCGGAAAAAAAAAGAAGAAAACAAAAACGAACAAACACGACACAAAAAAAAAACAAGGCAGCGGAAAAACCGCTAGACTAAAGCAAAAGCAGAAATAAACCTATACGGTATTATATCTATATATTGAATGCAGATTTTACTTTCCAATAAGCATCATCCTTGCTCAGTCACATTCAAAATCTGGCTCTGTGATCGGCTCCCCAACAAATATAAAATATCTGTGTTCTTGACATGGTCAAAGCTTAATATACCTTTCGATTGAAATTATTCCTACGAAGTAGGCTACAGATTGCCAATTGTCCGGTAATGAGTCAGTCAGTCAGTCAGTCCATCCGAATACTTTCGTCGGCAAAGTAAGGAGAATCGTTGACATTAGAACCTTGATTTTTGGCATGAAGGTGCATTAGGGGACTGTTACCAACACGTTCTGACCTGACATACTTTTGATGAAAATTTCTTGTGATTTTTTATGAAAATCACTGCTGATTCTGACTTGAGCAGTGCCCATCTTAATATAGGCAGGATTTCAACTGGGGATGGAGATTTCCAAGAACTCAGTTCGCGTCGGAGTCCTAATGCCTACCCTACTTCGTAGGTCCTGTGACGTTCATGTATATAGTTAATATTTAAATTATATATACCGGTACTTCCGAAAATCATCATTTGTTTGACGGCGAATATTTAAAATAAAACTTGTGAGAAACACCAAAACAGGCACAACAAATAGAGCTTTACTTCCTCGTTGAATGTTGAATAATGGCGTCCAACTCAGCCTCGTTTTTTAACGAACATGCGCAATGACTTTTCATCGCATAGCTCCATCGCATAGCTCCATCGCATAGCCCCATCGCAGCTCCATCGCCCCATCGCATAGCTCCATCGCTCCATCGCTCCATCGCATAGCTCCATCGCATAGCTCCATCGCTCCATCGCCCATCGCATAGCTCCATCGCATAGCTCCATCGCAGCTCCATCGCTCCATCATAGCTCCATCGCATAGCATATCGCTCCATCGCATAGCTCCATCGCATAGCTCCATCGCATAGCCCCATCGCATAGCTCCATCGCATAGCTCCATCGCTCCATCGCATAGCTCCATCGCGCATCGCATAGCTCCATCGCATAGCCTCATCGCGCATCGCATAGCGCGACTTTTTATCGCATAGCTCCATCGCATAGCTCCATCGCATAGCTCCATCGCGCATCGCATAGCTCCATCGCATAGCCTCATCGCGCATCGCATAGCGCGACTTTTTATCGCATAGCTCCATCGCTCCATCGCATAGCTCCATCGCGCATCGCATAGCTCCATCGTTCCATCGCATAGCTCCATCGCTCCATCGCGTTAAATTAGAAATGAAAGACGCGATGGCCCCTCTCGGCCATCATATTTTTCAGATGCATAATTGTACCAGACGCCATCAGTGACCTACTATTATAAGAAAAAGTAAGCCTAATTTAGGCAATTATTTGTCGGTTTCTATACATTCTTCTGCTAAGAAAAGACATATTTTGGACCTGAGGTTTGCAAATACTTACGTATCTTTGAAGCAGTGCGTAAAATATCAAGACGGATGGACAGCCTTATTATATATATTAACAAAACTGGGTTGCTTGTGTGAACATATTTTATTACATATGTAATATGATCGGCGTACACTAGTACTATAGTTCTGACAACTCAAATTCACCCCACTCCTACAAATGAAATGGTGAATGCTAGCTGTAATTAACAATTAAAATTTACAAGAAAACCAACTGTCATACGATGTGTCAATAAATAACGATTTGATATTTCTGCTGACAATTGGTATAGCATGATAACACTATGTTTTAAAGTGAATGTATATATTTTAAAGAACGTTATTTTACACACACACACACACAAAATTTTTAAAAAAGAAATTAGAAGAAATAAAATTAAAAAGCCAGTAAAAACCACTGACTTGGTTTAAGATGCACCCGTGAAAATATAATTACGTACCATTACTCGCTCTCTAAAAAATCTTTGAAAAAAAATTTGAGTGAAATGTACCTGGGCACTCAAACTTGAGTTACTTTTCACTGAACTTGGGTTACTTTTTACTCAACTTGAGTTGAAACCACTCAAGTTCACTCAACTTGAGTTGAAACCACTCAAGTTCACTCAACTTGAGTGAGATCAATTTCCACTCTTATGGCTTGAGTGATTGTCACTCAAGTTGAATGTATTTAACTCAAGTTGAGTGAAAAGTAACTCAAGTTGAGTGAAAAGTAACTCAAGTTGAGTGAAAATCTCACTCAAGTATTGAGTGGGACCAATTTCCACTCTTGCTTGAGTGAAATTTCACTCAACTTTTTTTAGAGAGCAGGATGTAGTTCGTGAGAGACGTACCATAAGAACTGATAACATTTAATTAATATACATTCAGCATACAGATATATGAGCCAGGTCTTATCTTTTGACCGCTATTTGTTGTCGTTGGTTTCTATGTAGGCTACCAGACAACTTGTCAAGGAGAATAGCTTCGCGATCTTTATAGTTAATGACACGTTATAGACACAGCTAAAACCTTGAGTGAAATGAGAACATTTTTTTTCAAATATGTGCCAGTTCAGATATTGGTACACGTTTAAACTCACACGTACTTATACGTCCAGGATCGTATATGTCCCTCTCGAATTGTGAGCTGTGAACTGTTAACTGAGGTCCAACTTCACTCACCTTATATTTTGATGCTTGTTCAAACATGTTTTGATGGTTATCGTGTTGAAGCGAGTGTCGCTGTAGCGAACGACCGAAGGAAAAACATGGAAGCCAGACTTAAATCGTCTGCACAAGTCCAGGTAATCCCAAAATCTCCGAAGAGGCTTTACCTGAACCTTTTTAGTGATTCGGATGAGTTATCGAGTCGTTGCGTCTATTACACAATCTCGTACATTTCATCCCAAGCGGTTGTTTTGAATTAGCGCGTTGGTATCTGAAGCCTGTGGTTTTCGCTTTGACACCCGATGTCGATTTCAGTCAATAACTTCAAAGGCAGTCTGACCGGCGATGTAATCAAACCAGTCATAACTCAAACCTCGCTGCGGATTGGCCTGATGAGCTGCTTCAGCGCGCTTACTGATTGGTTCGGTTTAGTGGGCACCCCTCGAGGTATTTATATCCAGAACTATATTGGTACCTAACCAAGCCAGTGTATCGATCGTAACCTATCGATTGATACACTGGCTCGCGAGGATGGACGTAAATGTTCCACATGGCGGGTAAAGGACGTCAATTCAATTTTTGTGTCATCCCCTCCCCCTAGCCCCACCTCTCTCACCCCTATAGTTATAGGGCACCTATTCTAAAATTATATCATTACCCGTTGACACAGACACACACACTCACACAGGGTCCTGAGTTACTACTTCCCATGACACGGTTGCATGCATGACTCATATTGCTTGTTTCGTACCACACAGTGACGCAGACAGATATTTGTAGCATAAATCAGTTCAAGAGAGCAAGAATAAATAAATAAACCATTGACAGGATTTGAACTCACGACTATTCATACATGCGGATATAAGGTGCACTTGGCATTTTAATATTCCTCGGCGTTAAATTCAATTTTTATTAGTTTCATACCCTTCACAAACTGGTTATTGATACATCAAATATTACCATCGGGACTTTTTTAGTCCCACTCGAACAAGTCTTAACCCCAACGGGACTAAGAAATCCTAAAACTAATTATCTTAATTTCCACAGGAAATCGATCAGTTTTCCCACAAATGAAACTAGCATTATGTTCGTAATGTTAAAAATCATTCATAAAATGATGAAATCCACCATGCTTTGCTGGGAGGGTTAACCGCAAGTCTGATGACGTCACCAGAGGTTGTTGGTCACAGGTCGCTAAAGTCTGTTTCAGATAGTCGAAGATAACTTCCGCTTGTACCTAAATGTCCAGACTGTACGCTCAGTCAGTAAAGAGGGGCTGAGACTTCTACATAATAGTTTACCGCTGGTGGCTGATGTTTACAGACACGCTATGTTGCTCTGGCAAGTGTGAAGTTGAACAGTTTTGTTATGTCTGAAGTTGCAAATTTGCAAGTTAATTTCGACTGTCATGCTGATCTCTGATTGGATGATCGGTTTTCAAAGAGCCACTCAGCCAATGAGAGTCATAGAAACACACAAAATGAAATAAACATGTTAGCAGAAGTTGGCAACTTCATATATAGGAGGTGCAAAGTTACATGTGATGTTTTGATTGAATCTAAGTATGTAATTTCTTGTCTCTGAAAAATATATTGGTAAACTAATATGAAATCCTCTACGTCCCGTTTATTGCGAGGAATTGGAATACTGAAATTGCGAAAGTGAGTGCATTTAGCCTCAGATTGGGAGGGGGTGACAAATTGGGTTGTTCCCCTGGTATATTTAGTTAGCAGAGTATTCGATCACATGGGGGGCAATGTATCACAGTGAAGAAACAGCTATCCATACTTCCGGGATTTTGACGAAATTTGCCATGCATGCTTGCGGATATGATAGCAATATCTGCCGGGGAAACTCACGGATGTTCGCGGCCTCGAAACAGACGGTCTCCAATAGCCTGAGATAAAAGATGAATGGTCTACTTGGTGACACACTTTTCAAAGAAAAATGTTGTATAAATGTCCGAGTGACAACATTATATGAAGTGCTATATTTGTAACACTTTCAGAAAGTGTTGAAAAAAAGTATTATATCCAACATTAAAGTGCTGTATCAGGAAGAATAGAACACTTTAGATGTGTTAAATTCACCATTGTAAAGTGTTGTATTGCACCTGATACAGCACCCCATAATGTTGGATATAACACTTTTTTCAACACTTTCTTGGAGTGTTATAAATATAACACTTTATATAATGTTGTCACAAATGTCAAATACAACACTTTCATTTCAGGGGTGTAGACATTCTTTTGAATTGCGAGAGGCTTAGAACTTGGTGTATTGCATCCTCGCGAGCCAGTGTAACAATCGACAGGTTACGATCGATGCACTGGCTTGGTTAGGTACCGATAGAAGTTCTGGATATAAATAACTCGAGGGCTTCCAACCAATCAGTAAGCGCGCTGAAGCAGCTCATCAGGCCAATCCGCAGCGAGGTTTGAGTGTTGACTGGTTTGAATTTCATCGCCGGCCAGACTACCTTTGAAGTTAGGCTGAAATCGACATCGGGTGTCAAAGCGAAAATCGCAGGCTTCAGATACCGACGAGCTAATTCAAAACAACCGATGGGGATGAAATTATGTACCGTAATGAACGCAACGACTCAAGAACTCATCCGTTTCACTAAAAAGGTCCAGGTAACCCTCTGCGAGAATTTAGGGATTACCTGGACTTGTGCAGATGGGTGTATTGTTGTTTGGGAGCTTCTGTATAATTTCCCCAAAATAGGTTGTCACGGGTACAATTTCGCATTTGTCGTATTAGGGCGAGGTAAATGCATTCTAGTTGATCTTCAAGTTTCAGTTACACTAGCACAATACCCGTCAGGTGTTTGTGCCGTATAGAATAGAATTTGACTTTCAGCTTGAGATTTGTCAGCATTCAGGCTGGTGGGGTTCTTCTTTTTTTTTTAATTTTTTTTTTTTTTTCAACTGCTTCGGCCCAGTCTGGCAGATTAGATGGCAGGGAAAAACGGACATAAACAAACAGCACAAAGAGAAATAAATTCAACATATACGATAGTTCATAATCCCAGTGCAACAACAGCACCATCTTCATTATTTTTGGGGGGTATGGACCAGTTGAGCCAGGTCAGCTTTTGCTAAGGCCTTAATTGAAGAGAAAATAATTGTGTGGAAGTTTTGGTAGAGCATGATCAAATTCCTAGCTCTAAATATACCCTTCTACTCTTCTAAAATACTCTCCTGCTCGTAATGAAATCAAGTAATTTGATCTTGGAAATATAGATCCAGGTCAGTCAGCTTCAAAAAATTTCTGGTCTATTCTAACCTAATTGCATATGGAACATGAATTTGGAGACTTTGATCGATAGACTTCAGGTCCAGGCATATGTGTTATAAATTTCGACAATCTAGATATAATCCTTCATGAAATATTGTTCTTAATAGAATATGACTAAACAGTATATGACCTTGAAAAAATAGGTCAAGGTCAGTAAACTGGGATAGGCTTCTAGTCAATCAACAGTTGCATATGTTACATGAATTTGAAGACCCTGGCTTTAATCCTTCAAAAATGAAGAGAATTGGCACCCGAAAGGGCTTCGCTAGCAGTTGTTAACGTAGCTCAGATATCCACCAAAGCTTTTCTATGCAGGATATATATCTTACATTGTGCACTGTAATTCTAAGAGATGCATTAGAAAAAACACGATATTCACGCTATTCATGAACACAGACAGGAATTATTTATGGACACTGGCTAGCCTCTGAATTTTGGATTTGATATTAGCTAATATGTATACTACGTACAGTCTCTACACGATCCAATGGTTGCATATAATACTCAGAACATAGGGAAAACAATATGGACGATGGCGCTAGTTACTGAATGTCGATTCTGACGCTTATATGATACCATCAAGTAGATATTGTCGCGTAGTATATGTGTACCAAGTTTGGTGGCTCAGTCGTATATTTATATACCCTATCGGAAAATAGGGAAAAACAATTCGGGCGATGGCTAACTACTGAATTACAAGCGTCTGGTCCGTCATTCATAATTCAGCCGTCGTCCATTATAGAATATCCGCGTCCATAATCCAAAGACCTATTCCATATTCCATATAACAGTATTAGCACCAAATTCAAAAAGGCAATCATAGTATACATAAACATAGGCTTGTTTCCTGCAAGAGAGAAGCGGTCAACAGTTTTCAATGATGCCGGCAAGACATCATGATGTTCCAAAAATATCAAATCCGTATCGCTGATCAGTATTCTTAATCCATAATATTCGTTGTAAAGTCGTCATCTAAAGAATGATGTATCTCAGTCACGCTTTGATTGTGACTGTTCATATGAGTACCATGAGGATCTTGAAGTACATGGGTTCATACGGCCCCTAGCCCCGAGTTAAGCGGAATTAGACACAAGTTACGAAACGTAACGCCATAGATCTTGCACGCTACGCTCGTATTTTGCTATCAGCATGCGATATGTATCGCCAAATTTGAGAAACTTTGAGTGGAGGCGCTTGGTGGTGTAGCCCTGTTTTATAAGTTTCTGCAACAATGTTATGTGTTGATTAAAATCGTCACATTTAACACAGGATCTAGCAAATGCTACTATGCGTGATATGTATACGCCATATGCAGGTCCCACTGAAATATTACTGTCCAGAAAGGGATAGTTTACGATGTCGAAATTGTAATCATCTCTTTTGTCATACAGTCGACGAAAGAGAAGGCCCGCTTCTCGAACCTGAATGTCGAATCTGACGCTGAATCTGGGTGAATGTCGAATCTGACGTTTACAGGGTTCTTTCGTGCAGGTGAAGCGTATGCGTACCAATTTTGATGGCTCTAAACCACTTGCATGGGGGTCAACGGACGCTATCCGTAACAGACAGACAAACATACATAAGTAGTAGTATAAGGGGATCTGAAGTCGTATTGACCTACTTCATACAGGGGGTGCCACCAGTCTTGTGACGTCACTTCCGGTTCCGGTCACGACCGTCGACCCCTGCGCATGCGCACAATACCGGCCATTAATAATGGTGCGCAGAAGTCAAGGTCACTTTCGCTCACGTGACCGGGACCGGAAGTGACGCCACAAGACTGGTGGCGCCACATGTCGGAAGTAGGTCAATGCGACTCCAGATTCCCTTTTATAATACCGGATATTAATAGTGGTGCACAGAGGTCAAAGGTCACTTTCTGATATTAATAATGGTGCACAGGAGTCAAAAGGTCACTTCCGGGTCACGTGATAGCCCGGAGTTATTTCCCCCTAGTTTCACTTTTCGCCACCAGGGCAACGAGGGACCTGGCCATAAATACGAGGGTCAGTAGCGGAACACGGACTTTACCCTTAAAATAGGGGAATCCCCTATCAACCAGGTCTAGAGGGGCTAATATCGGTCCCCGGCTTAACGGGGCATACCGAGAGAGGCAGGGTGGGTGTATACAAAATCTGAATTGACGTCATTCTGCGCATGCCCAGTAGAAAAAGGGTATTTGAATGGATGTTTTGGGGTCTAGATGAACCCATAATGGTCCGATTGGGTCGTATGAGGTGTCATCGTGAAGCATTTGTGAGGGTGCATCCGACTGGACTAGTGTGTCGTCCGTTTCCAACATTCCGCGCATGCACAGACATGGAATTGTTAAAAAAGGGCATTGGAAGGGACAGTTTGGAGTCGAGGTGGGCCACTCTTGGTCCAAATGCGTCGTTTGAGGTATCATATTGAAGCTTTCGACTGGATGAATATGGAGTAGAAGTGACATCATTCCGCGCATGCACAGTAGACAAAAGATTATGGGGATGGGAGTTTTGGTGTAGATGGGGCCTTCTTCGAGCTGGCTGCAGGCGGCTACCTGGTACAGTTACCTGTGTGTGTTTGTGAGTGAGAGAGTGAGTGAGTGGTCATATAAGGTGAGTGAGTGGTCATATGAGATCGTTTGTACACCATTACTCTCAGACTGTGTCCACCCTCTGACCGGGTACCATGTAGACAAGAGACACCACCGAGTCCCACTATAGGTCCACCAAGTGAAGTAGAGCGTCCCTTTACGATGACGGTGAGCGACCCTACGGGATGTGGAAAGATGCCCTGGGTGATGAAGTTCTTAGACGAAGGTGTGGCAACCCCAGCTTCGACACGCGTTGTATGGTATTATAGCCAATGGCAGCCCGCGTACAAAACTACGCGATTACAGAATGTGAGTTTCGTCCCAGGAATTCCTCACGAAATCGATCAAGCGTATTTCTTCGATTCCGAGCAGATCAACGCGGTAGTTCTAGATTACCTGATGAGTGAGGCCAATAACAATTCGAAAATCGCGGACCTATTCACCAAAATGTCCCATCATCGCAATCTGTCCGTCATCTATTTGGCCCAGAATCTCTTTCCTCAAGAGAAGTCGTCCAGAGATATTGCCTTGAACTGCCAATACATGGTGTTGTTCTTCAATCCCAACGACATAGCACAAATCCGTGTGTTTGGTAGTCGAATTTATCCTCAGAACATCGACCATTTCATGCAGGCGCTCCAAGGGGCCACAAGTCGTCCGTACGGCTACCTGTTCGTAGAAGCTCATACTCCCGAAGATCGCCGGTTGACGACCCACCTGTCACCCGACGAGGGGTCGCCACAACGTCATGTACCCCTACACCATCCACCGAGTCCACACCTGGCAGCACCCGTCCAGCGGCAGCAACCCACACCCTTCATAACATCAGTCTCGGAATATCACCCAACCGCGAAGGACCAACCCAAACCCGTACAAGAGATTGAACACAATGTGAACTCGAGGCTATGGAAGGATTTGTTCAAAGAAAGTATGACCGCCGAGATAGGCGAGACGTTGGGGGCCACAGAAAACAAGTTTCGATGACGCTTAGTTTACACCGAATGAAGATGAAACTTTCTGAAATGGCGGTTTCTGATTGGATAAGAGCAACCGAGAATACATCTAACAGACAAGAACGAATATGACAGATGCAGCGCCAAATGGAGGCCTCTGATTGGACAAGAGCCTTCTTGAATTGTAAACATATCCAATGCGGCTCCCCCAGCGTGGGTATGATGCATTTGAGGGGATAATAAAATGAATGACCTGTCATACGTGTTTTTTTTGATTCGGTCTTTAATCTTTCATTTCAAATCAACGACGCGCGCATTTCTACCAATCTTCAGATCTGAAAAGCCTAATAAACTTTTTAATGATATTAGTTGTCTAAAGTTTTCTTTTTGCTCAGGAGCAAAATTTTATAGAAGGTCTCGACTGTTGTGCCGTTCTGCTACAAAACGTTGTTGTCCCGCTCTAGGTCACGTGGGGTAGACAGTTCCCCCCCCCCCACCCCCACCAACTCCATCCAACCAATTTTTTTAGAATTGAGACTTCCTCGGGTATAAACCCCTTCCCGTTTCAGTGAATACATTCGGCGTTATTCTTTATTATTCCACAGTTGAATTCTAGCCTCGGTTGGGATTCTAGTGTTAGCCAAACAAATTCAAGCAGGTCGCTCAAACTGTGTTTGTTGAGAATTTTCGCAGATTTCGCGTTTAAAAAGAAAAAATACCACTTGTCCCGCGAATGTCACCAGACCTGACATATATACAAATTGTCCTCCGTCTGTTTTATAGCGTTGTACAGCGGGTATTTCAGTTTTAGCGTCAATTTTCCCTTCTCCAAGAAACACACATTTTTGGCACCGTCCCGGGAACTTTCGGTGGGATTCTAGCATTTGAAGAGGATTCTAGCATTTGAAGAGGATTCTAGCTCTAAACCACTTGCATGGGGGTCAACGGACGCTATCCGTGACAGACAGACAAACATACATAAGTAGTAGTATAAGGAGATCTGACGTCGTATTGACCTACTTCATACAGGGGGTGCCACCAGTCTTGTGACGTCACTTCCGGTTCCGGTCACGACCTTCGACCCCTGCGCATGCGCACAATACCGGCTATTAATAATGATGCGCAGAGGTCAAGGTGACTTTCGCTCACGTGACCGGGACCGGAAGTGACGCCACAAGACTGGTGGCGCCACATGTCGGAAGTAGGACAATACGACTCCAGATCCCCTTTTATAATACCGGATATTAATAGTGGTGCACAGAGGTCAAAGGTCACTTTCTGATATTAATAATGCTGCACAGGAGTCGAAAGGTCACTTCCGGGTCACGTGATAGCCCGGAGTTATTTCCCCCTAGTTCCACTTTTCGCCACCAGGGCAACGAGGGACCTGGCCATAAATACGAGGGTCAGTAGTGGAACACGGACTTTACCCGTAAAATAGGGGAATCCCCCTATCAACCAGGTCTAGAGGGGCTAATATATCGGTCCCCGGCTTAACGGGGCATACCGAGAGAGGCAGGGTGGATGTATACAAAATCTGAATTGACGTCATTCTGCGCATGCCCAGTAGAAAAAGGGTATTTGAATGGACGGTTTGGGGTCTAGATGAACCCATAATAGTCCGATTTGGTTGTATGAGGTGTCATCGTGAAGCATTTGTGAGGGTGCATCCGACTGGACTAGTGTGCAGTCCGTTTGCAACATTCCGCGCATGCACAGACATGGAATTGTTGAAAAGGGGCATTGGAAGGGACAGTTTGGAGTCGAGGTGGGCCACTCTTGGTCCGAATGCGTCGTTTGAGGTATCATATTGAAGCTTTCGACTGGATGAATATGGAGTGGAAGTGATATCATTCCGCGCATGCACAGTAGACAAAAGATTATGGGGATGGGATTTTTGGTGTAGATGGGGCCTTCTTCGAGCAGGCTACATGCAGCTACCTGGTACAGTTACCTGTGTGTGTTTGTGAGTGAGAGAGTGAGTGAGTGAGTGGTCATATAAGGTGAGTGAGTGGTCATATGAGATCGTTTGTACACCATTACTCTCAGACTGTGTCCACCCTCTGACCGGGTACCATGTAGACAAGAGACACCACCGAGTCCCACTATAGGTCCACCAAGTGAAGTAGAGCATCCCTTTACGATGACGGTGAGCGACCCTACGGGATGTGGAAATATGCCCTGGGTGATGAAGTTCTTAGAGGAAGGTGTGGCAACCCCAGCTTCGACACGCGTTGTATGGTATTATAGCCAATGGCAGCCCGCGTACAAAACTACGCGATTACAGAATGTGAGTTTCGTCCCAGGAATTCCTCACGATATCGATCAAGCGTATTTCTTCGATTCCGAGCAGATTAACGCGGTAGTTCTAGATTACCTGATGAGTGAGGCCAATAACAATTCGAAAATCGCGGACCTATTCACCAAAATGTCCCATCATCGCAATCTGTCCGTCATCTATTTGGCCCAGAATCTCTTTCCTCAAGGGAAGTCGTCCAGAGATATTGCCTTGAACTGCCAATACATGGTGTTGTTCTTCAATCCCAACGACATAGCACAAATCCATGTGTTTGGTAGTCGAATTTATCCTCAGAACATCGACCATTTCATGCAGGCGCTCCAAGGGGCCACAAGTCGTCCGTACGGCTACCTGTTCGTAGAAGCTCATACTCCCGAAGATCGCCGGTTGACGACCCACCTGTCACCCGACGAGGGGTCGCCACAACATCATATACCCCTACACCATCCACCGAGTCCACACCTGGCAGCACCCGTCCAGCGGCAGCAACCCACACCCTTCATAACATCAGTCTCGGAATATCACCAAACCGCGAAGGACCAACACAAACCCGTACAAGAGATTGAACACAATGTGAACTCGAGGCTATGGAAGGATTTGTTCAAAGAAAGTATGACCGCCGAGATAGGCGAGACGTTGGGGGCCACAGAAAACAAGTTTCGATGACGCTTAGTTTATAATAATAATAATAATAATAATAAAAGCTTTATTTAAAAGAGGATTACATTTCACCAAGGATGGTGATTTACAAATGGTCCTCTGATGAAGGAATGAGATATGTACAGGTGAATGAAATGATGATTGATCATACATAAAAACAAATATATATTAGATTTGGGTTAAATACAATAGACTTAAATACAGAAAAATTAACTGTCTAAGTAAAAATGTTGTGTATATATATTTAAATTCTGTATATAGTTTCGTTTAAACGATGCCTTTGTCTTAAAATTTCTAATGGACAGGTGCAACGCATTCCATAATATGGCAGCAGAATATTTAAAGGATTGCTTCCCCTTTTCTGATTTAATTCTATGAATATAAATATCTTGTCGAGCACTGCTTCGAGTTGTTCTTGTTTGAATTTCATGTTTCGGTTGGATATGACGAGCCATATACCCTGGGACGTTGCCATTATGAATGTCCCACATGTAACAACATTTTGCCATCTTAACCTGCTCATCAAACGGAAGCCAGTTTAGTTTACGAAACATCTCAACAGTACTTAATTCCCTAGGCTTCTTAATATCAAGGATAGATCGACCAAACTGTTTCATTAGCTTATGAATTCTTAACTGCAGCTGCTTACCGCAGTTTCCCCATATAATTATACAATAATCTATGGTAGGCTGTACTAGACCATTAAAATAGGCTACTCTAGCATGAAAAGGTAAAAAATATTTGATTTTATTCAGCAAGAAAAGCTTGCTCTTCAATTTTTTACATAGTTTGTCCACATGGACATCCCAGTTTAGCAGGCAATCAATATGGATACCCAGTAATTTGTGTGTCTGCACTTGGGATATACACATATTTTCTACATGTAGATCAAATAAGGTTTTATTTTCTTTGTGCTTCTGTCGACTGGCAATAAGCATGCATTCAGTTTTCTGATAGTTTAACAGCATTTTGTTTTCTTTTACCCAAGCCGATACCGGAACTAATGCGGCATTTAATCTTTCACACACCACATTTACAGAATGATCAGCAGTGTACTGTGTAGAATCATCCGCATACATTTCAAATTCTGTATCTTTAATCTCAAGAATGAGATCGTTCATGTGAACAATAAAAAGTAAGGGGCCTAAAATGGATCCCTGAGGGACTCCTGTCTCAAGTGCTCTAACAGAAGATAAAAATCCTTCGTATGATACGCACTGCTTTCTGTTTTGCAAATAGGATTTAAACCAAATCAAGTTCTTGCAAATGCCATAGATCTCAAGCTTTTTTAGCAGGATTTGATGATCAACAAGATCAAATGCCTTTTTAGGTCAATCATGATGGCCCCACATAGGTTGCCTTTATCAATATTATCTAAAAAGAAATCGGTCATTTTGACAAGAACTGACTGGGTAGAATGATATTTTCTAAAACCTGACTGGTTATCGAGCAAAAGTCGATTTTGTGTCAAATAATCATATAAATGATCATACACATGTCGTTCAATTATTTTAGACAGGATGGGTAGTATTGATATTGGTCTATAATTATCTGGATCTGATGTAGAACCCGACTTAAAGAGCGGAAGTACTCTAGCCTTTTTCCAATCACTAGGAAAAACACCGCATTGTAGACTAATATTACAAATAGCTGTAATATGGGGGGTAATTACATTTATACCCGCCTTGAGCATTTTCACGCTGATTTACACCGAATGAAGATGAAACTTTCTGAAATGGCGGTTTCTGATTGGATAAGAGCAACCGAGAATACATCTAACAGACAAGAACGAATATGACAGATGCAGCGCCAAATGGAGGCCTCTGATTGGACAAGAGTCTTCTTGAATTGTAAACATACCCAATGCGGCTCCCCCAGCGTGGGTATGATGTATTTGAGGGGATAATAATGTCATCCGTGTTGTTTTTGATTCGGTCTTTAATCTTTCTTTTCAAATCAACGACGCGCGCATTTCTACCAATCTTCAGATCTGAAAAGCCTGATAAACTTTTTAATGATATTAGTTGTCTAAAGTTTTCTTTTTGCTCAGGAGCTAAATTTTATAGAAGGTCTCGACTATTGTGCCGTTCTGCTACAAAACGTTGTTGTCCCGCTCTAGGTCACGTGGGGTAGACAGTTCACCCCCACCCCCACCCACTCCATCCAACCAATTTTTTTTAGAATTGAGACTTCCCCGGGTATAAACTCCTTCCCGTTTCAGTGAATACATTCGGCGTTATTCTTTATTATTCCACAGTTGAATTCTAGCCTCGGTTGGGATTCTAGTGTTAGCCAAACAAATTCAAGCAGGTCGCTCAAACTGTGTTTGTTGAGAATTTTCGCAGATTTCGCGTTTAAAAAGAAAAAATACCACTTGTCCCGCGAATGTCACCAGACCTGACATATATACAAATTGTCCTCCGTCTGTTTTATAGCGTTGTACAGCCGCGTATTTCAGTTTTAGCGTCAATTTTCCCTTCTTCAAGAAACACACATTTTTGGCACCGTCCCGGGAACTTTCGGTGGGATCCTAGCATTTGAAGAGGATTCTAGCGTTAGCCAATCCAATTCAAGCAGGTCGCCAAATCTGTGTTTGTTGAGAATTTTCGCAGATTTCGCGTTTAAAGAGAAAAAATGCTACTTGCCCTGCGAATGTCGCTCTGTAAGTTTCACCAGAACTTATATCACACGCGAGGTGTCCTCTGTGTGTTTTATAGCGTTGTACGACCCTGTATTGCAGTGCTGGCGTCATTTTTTCTCTCTCCAAGAAACACACATTTTTGGCACCGTGCCAGGAATCCGCAGCTATAAAAGGGTTGGAATTCTGAACCCTGTATTCATTTTTTGAAAGTTGAGGCGAAGCCCTGTTGCACAACATTACGACACACCACGCAGATATAGTGCGAGGATGGAAGAGATCCACCAACAAGCTATTCGCAAAAACCTTGTGATTCTCATCAAAGATAACAAATGTGTCCACAATATGTGACTTGCCTAGACAAAATATGATATTAACGATGGAAATGTACGAAAAACATTATGGCTGTGAAGACAACGAGTGGACGTGTCCGTCATCTGTTGAACTTGATACTTAAACGGGGTCCGGACGCCGTTTATGCGTTTGTAGAAGCTGTACAAAAAAATCAGAAAACATTACATTAGCCCGACTGCTACAGCCTGAACATAACAAGACTTCGGTCGTTGTTGTCTGCTATAAACCAGTGAATGGGTTCCATTTGGGTACAACGTCTTCGTCAAAGTGGGGAACTCTAACTGGCGCCTGCGTGGATAGTACCGAGAGTATAGATGTGGCCGACTCCGACTCTTTGCCCGGTATAAAGACCGTACGCTTAACGCGGGAGGGCTGGGCGAAATTGACGAAGCTATGTCGTTGCGATATACAACCTGATCGCTAAATGCGTAGGCAATACCGACACTTTACTGTTGTCAGAAAACGTGTACCGGAGATACAGCTTCTACCAAGGACAGGATAAAGTCCATATTCGCCGGTGGAGGACGAGTGAAAAGAATACGATATTTCCCACCAAAGCTGGCCAGACTTCAGACCGGTCTATGTGGTCGAATTTGAAGAAGTGCGCCGTGGATGTCGACAAAGTCTTGAACGATATGCATTGCGCAAGTGAATATATGATAGACGCTGAGACGGGATCACGTTTGTTCAACGATAATGGAGAATGAACGAGTACCAGTGAAATATGGCAAGCCGTTTCAGTATTTAATCGGTTATTCCACATATGTTGAAAACTTTTGCACAGATGTACAAAAGAATTCCACATATGTGTAAAAAAACAGTTTTTAGACATATGTGCAAATGTTTTACACATATGTTGAAAAGTTTTACACATATGTGGAAAAGTTTTACACATATGTGGAAAAGTTTTACACATATGTAAAATATATTAACTATTTCACATGTGTTGAAAAGTTTTATACATATGTGCAAAACTTTTACACATATGTCAAATAAAGTGTTTTTCCACATATGTGCAAAAAGTTTTGTACATATGTTAAATAAATTCCAGAAGAGTTAATGGAAAGGAAATGGACCGCTCCCTGTGGCATAATCTCTCGTGAATGTTTGTTTTCTAACGACCATTTCAAAATGGCGCTGTCCCTTCGGGGATTGTTTTTCGTCCTCTCCGACTATGCGAGACATGTGAAACTACAGTGAGGACACGGAAGCTTATAATAATAATAATAGTACTATATTTTCTTAGATTCAAGGTCCATACATGACTATCTTCCTTAAACGCACCTCTACTCCTGTAGCTAACGCAGATCGTACAAACTGCGGTATAGCACAGGGGCTTGTTGTTGGCCAATTATTAATTATGATATTATATTCTTATATACTCTCATCCTACTCCATAAATATGAGTACGAGGAGAGTATATATGAAAATTAAGATCCTAAATTATTACTAACAACAAGCCCCTGTGTGTGGTAGCTAAATGTGAGTTAGGTGCGCAATTGGCTTTTTTCTTGATATTTTTCATTCTCCCCTATCTCTTAACATGGTGCTAAATAGCACTGGTGACAATATAGTGCAGATATTTTGCTAATCTTTGGTGCCGGGCTTTGAAGGCAATATAATTCTTCTAATTATCATCTAAATTGCATAGATTCGCACTACATGGTAAGGTAATATATCGTCTATTTAGCGTAGATTCGCAAATCGATTTGTCATTCACTTTATGGTCACTTCAGGGAGAGTTAATATATTGTCTATTTAGCGTAGATTCGCAAATCTGTTTTACCTCGGCGAGACTGCAGGGGAGGCAATATATTGTCTAATTAGCACTTTGATAATCTCATCTAAATTGCATAGATTCGCACGTCACGGAGAGTTAATATATTGTCTATTTAGCGTAGATTCGCAAGTCTGTTTTACCTCGTCGAGATGGCAGAGAAGACAATATATTGTCTAATTAGCACTTTGATGATCTCATCTAAATTGCATAGATTCGCACTTCATGAAGAGTTAATATATTGTCTATTTCGCGTAGATTCGCAAATGTGTTGAACTTCGACGAGATTTCAGAGAAGACAATATATTGTCTAATTAGTACTTTGATAATCTCATCTAAATTGCATAGATTCGCACGTCAGAGAAAGTTAATATATTGTCTATTTAGCGCAGATTCGCAAATCTGTTTTACCTCGGGGAGATGGCAGAGAAGACAATATATTGTCTAATTAGCACTTTGATAATCTCATCTAATTGCATAGATTCGCACTTCATGAAGAGTTAATATATTGTCTATTTAGAGTAGATTCTCAAATGTATTTAACTTCGGCGAGATTTCAGAGAAGACAATATATTGTCTAATTAGCACTTTGATAATCTCATCTAAATTGCATAGATTCGCACTTCATGGAGAGTTAATATATTGTTTATTTAGCGTAGATTCCCAAATGTTTCTACCTCGTCGAGATTGCAGACAAGACAATATATTGTCTAATTAGCACTTTGATAATCTCATCTAAATTGCATAGATTCGCACTTCAGGGAAAGTTAATATATTGTCTATTTAGCGTAGATTCGCAGTTCTGTTTTACCTCGGGGAGATGGCAGAGAAGACAATATATTGTCTAATTAGCATTTTGATAATCTCATCTCAATTGCATAGATTCGCACTTCATGAAGAGTTAATATATTGTCTATTTAGAGTAGATGCGCAAATGTATTTAACTTCGGCGAGATGTCAGAGAAGACAATATATTGTCTAATTAGCACTTTGATAATCTCATCTAAATTGCATAGATTCGCACTTCATGGAGAGTTAATATAATGTCTATTTAGCGTAGATTCGCAAATGTTTTTACCTCGTCGAGATGGCAGAGAAGACAATATATTGTCTAATTAGCACTTTGATAATCTCATCTAAATTGCATAGATTCGCACTTCTGAGAAAGTTAATATATTGTCTATTTAGCGTAGATTCGCAAATGTGTTTACCTCGTCGAGATGGCAGAGAAGACAATATATTGTCTAATTAGCATTTTGATAATCTCATCTAAATTGCATAGATTCGCATTTCATGAAGAGTTAATATATTGTCTATTTAGCGTAGATTCGCAAATGTGTTTAACTTCGGCGAGATTTCATGGAAGACAATATATTGTCTAATTAGCACTTTGATAATCTCATCTAAATTGCATAGATTCGCACTTCAGGGAAAGTTAATATATTGTCTATTTAGCGTAGATTCGCAAATCTGTTTTACATCGGGGAGATGGCAGAGAAAACAATATATTGTCTAATTAGCATTTTGATAATCTCATCTAAATTGCATAGATTCGCACTTCATGAAGAGTTAATATATTGTCTATTTAGAGTAGATTCGCAAATCTGTTTAACTTCGGCGAGATTTCAGAGAAGACAATATATTGTCTAATTAGCACTTTGATAATCTCATCTAAATTGCATAGATTCGCACTTCATGGAGAGTTAATATATTGTCTATTTAGCGTAGATTCGCAAATGTGTTTACCTCGTCGAGATTGAAGAGAAGACAATATATTGTCTAATTAGCACTTTGATAATCTCATCTAAATTGCATAGATTCGCACTTCATGGAGAGTTAATATATTGTCTAGTTAGCGTAGATTCGCAAATCTGTTTTACCTCGTGGAGACTGCAAGGGAGGCAATATATTGTCTAATTAGCACTTTGATTATCTCATCTAAATTGCATAGATTCGCACTTCACAAATACTTTATATATTATCTATTTAGCGTAGATTCGCAAATGTGTTTTACCTCATCGAGACTGCAGAGAAGACAATATATTGTCTAATTAGCACTTTGATAATCTCATCTAAATTGCATACATTCGCACTTCAGGGAGAGTTAATATATTGCCTATTTAGCGTAGATTCGCAAATGTGTTTTACCTCGACGAGACTGCAGGGGAAGCAATATATTGTCTAATTAGCACATTGATAATCTCATCTAAATTGCATAGATTCGCACTTC
Organism: Hanleya hanleyi; assembly: GCA_036873755.1. Lineage (NCBI taxonomy): Eukaryota > Metazoa > Mollusca > Polyplacophora > Lepidopleurida > Hanleyidae > Hanleya > Hanleya hanleyi. The sequence goes on along the minus strand of JAVTVY010008774.1, from coordinate 1,147 downwards.
AGGGAGAGTTAATATATTGTCTATTTAGCGTAGATTAGCAAATCTGTTTTACCTCGAGGAGATGGCAGAGAAGACAATATATTGTCTAATTAGCACTTTGATAATCTCATCTAAATTGCATAGATTCGTACTTCAGGGAAAGTTAATATATTGTCTATTTAGCTTAGATTCGCAAATCTGTTTTACCTCGGAGAGATGCCAGAGAAGACAATATATTGTCTAATTAGCACATTGATAATCTCATCTAAATTGCATAGATTCGCACTTCATGAAGAGTTAATATATTGTCTATTTAGAGTAGATTCGCAAATGTATTTAACTTCGGCGAGATTTCAGAGAAGACAATATATTGTCTAATTAGCACTTTGATAATCTCATCTAAATTGCATAGATTTGCACTTCATGGAGAGTTAATATATTGTTTATTTAGCGTAGATTCGCATTTGTGTTTACCTCGTCGAGATGGCAGAGAAGACAATATATTGTCTAATTAGCACTTTGATAATCTCATCTAAATTGCATAGATTCGCACTTCAGAGAAAGTTAATATATTGTCTATTTAGCGTAGATTCGCAAATGTGTTTACCTCGTCGAGATGGCAGAGAAGACAATATATTGTCTAATTAGCATTTTGATAATCTCATCTAAATTGCATAGATTTGCGCTTCATGAAGAGTTAATATATTGTCTATTTAGCGTAGATTCGTAAATGTGTTTAACTTCGGCGAGATTTCAGGGAAGACAATATATTGTCTAATTAGCACTTTGATCATCTCATCTAAATTGCATAGATTCGCACTTCAGGGAAAGTTAATATATTGTCTATTTAGCGTAGATTCGCAAATCTGTTTTACCTCGGGGAGATGGCAGAGAAAACAATACGTTGTCTAATTAGCATTTTGATAATCTCATCTAAATTGCATAGATTCGCACTTCATGAAGAGTTAATATATTGTCTATTTAGAGTAGATTCGCAAATCTGTTTAACTTCCGCGAGATTTCAGAGAAGACAATATATTGTCTAATTAGCACTTTGATAATCTCATCTAAATTGCACAGATTCGCACTTCATGGAGAGTTAATATATTGTCTATTTAGCGCAGATTCGGCAAATGTGTTTTACTTCTGTCGAGATTGAAGAGAAGAC
>JAVTVY010008773.1:0-46098 GCA_036873755.1 Hanleya hanleyi | reverse complement strand
CCGTGACCTTGAACGAGATTTTGACATTAGGTTTTCGCTCACCCACTTTTACCACAAATCCTTATGAAAAAATTATTACACCCGGTGAAGTCCTGAAACTCACATCCTACCTGAGCTCTGGTTCTCTTCAGATACATAGTTTGGTAATCCATTCATTTGTTCGTTACCGTTCCCGAGGAGTGGAATTTCATCCGCCGGCTCTTTTGCTGTTGTGCAGTTGGGGGGGGGTCTTGACTGCCACGATAAGCGGATGTATGTAACAAGTACCGTACCGTACGGCAGATCAGGTGGCCTACGAGGGCAACATCATCGTTCAATCTCTGTTCACAAAGGCTGCAATCAGTCCACCAGAACTGATACACTTCGAAGTCTGTGAAAGAATATCAATTTTCGCGTTTTCTGTCTCTGATATCACACAAAATTATGCGTCCGTTCGAACACAACACAACACACACAGCACATGCACTCCATCGATTCCAGTCTACGTGTGACGGGTACAGGCGATGAAGGATGCAGAGTTTCGTCACATTATTGATAGCGGACACCGAAAGGGAGAAAGTTCCGTCATAAACTGCGACAGGGAATGTTCCTCAGCTCAGAACAACTTTGATCAGTGAAATCGTCCTCCGTATATGCCTACCCGGGGCGCGGTAAAACAGCAAGAAAATGCATCGCCCAGTCTGATCATCGGCTCTGAATGGAATATTCCCGGCAAGGCCAACTCAACTCGAACAATTTTTCCTCTTCTGCATGGTTTCATATCTCATTCTTCCTTCGCAGAATTTCCTGTGTGTTTCAGTTTTCCTGACCTAAATGATTATCCCTGACTGAGAAGTTTTCCTCCATACACAATGTGCAACAAACTGTCAAACTGAAAACTGTTTGAACCGCGCTAGGCCTACCGAGTGATGTGCGCGTGCACCGAGACGTTGCTAGGAGTTACGAACTTTGTTGACTGTATTTATACGCGCAGGGGTTTTGCCGTTAGAAGAATTAAACCGAAGAATTCGTTCGTTTCACGTTCAATTTCTTCTCTTATTGAATTACTTTTGCTTGATTAATTTAATTATAAGGATTGACTGTGATTTTTTTTACGTTCATTCGGGTATGAACTTAAAAACCGCTGTGCAAACTTTGTATGATCCGCTACTCGGAATCATACAGTTTCTACGGAGCCGAAACAGTTTCTACGGGGCTGTCCAGATGAGGCGATGATCGAGAAGTTGGACCTCGAGTCTGTAGTAGACAGCCCTCCTAACTTTCCTGACCTCCTTATGAAAGTCCGTAGGGAGGAGTGCCGCAGGACTGAAAAGAAACTGCGTCTCAAGAAAAAGAGTGCAGTGGTTCACTCAGCAAATATAACCGAGCTGAAAAAGGAAACTGATTGGAAGAAAACGGCGGAAGAACTCCAACAGCAGCTGGACAAGCTACAAACAGCGAAGAAGGTCAGTGAAATGAGTGATAGCCAAGCCCAGCCACGTAAACCTCCAGATAAGACCTCCAAGCCAGAAACAAGGGGCCACGAGGGTAGGAAGAAGCGGTTCTTCTGCTATAAATGTGCGGAGGATGGACATTTTGCTCACCAGTGCATCAATCCATCGAATCCACTGAGGGTACACTCCAGACTGTTGAACTCGACAAAAGGGAGTCAGTCAAAAAACTAGAACAGGCGACCGGGGAGGGGCCACCGCAAGCCTGCCAATTTCAAGGCCTCAATGATGAGACAGAGACTGACCAAGCTAATCTAGTAGGGAGCGCAAATGAACTGAACATTTTCGTTAATGGACACGAATGTTGTTCCCTTTTGGATACAGGAAGTATGGTGACAACCATTTCAGAAACCTTTTGGAAAAGTATCCTGAATGGCCTCCCCTTGAAAGACTTAAACGATATCCTTAAGATTGAAAATGCTGGTGGCCATCTTCTTCCGTATCTGGGCTATGTTGAACTCGAACTTCAGGTTGTTGTTGACAAGGTAAAAAGAACTGTCGCTGTCCCAGTTCCAATGGTGCCAGAAACTCCGTATAACAGTAGAGTGCCACTTCTTGTTGGCACAAATGCACTGCGCGTTCTTCAGGATCAGTTGTATCAAGACGTGGTACAAAGTTCCTACAACGCCCGATGGCAAGTTCTCTTGCGATGGCTTTGAAGGTGATGCAACTCCGGAAGCGTCATATGACCAGATCAAAGAATACTTACAGTAACATTAGATTGCAGTCGAACCTGACACTAGAGGGTGGTCAGAGTGTGGTCATCGAAGGTCGGACTCAAATGACGGTACCCTGTGCATCTGGCATTGCTGTGGCAGAGCAAGCCAAAGACCTTCCTGAGGGAGTCACATCGACTCCTAGTGTAGTGAACTTGAGTGGCAGTATAACATGTATTCCTGTTCAGGTGTGTAACAGCAAATCTCAACCAGTGACATTGCGAGCAGGTACACACATCGGGAACTTACAGCCTGCTGATCTGCATGCCGAGATTGAAACACCGGAAGTGACTGATAAGGACTTTTTTCAGAAATTCCCATTTGAGGAGACAAGTGCTGACCTCACAGATCTTAAATCTCTGCTTGCTAAATGGAAGAAGGTATTCTCCATGAATGACACTGACCTTGGGAAAGCCTCAGTCGCAAAAAATTCTACTAAGCTAACCAATGAAGTACCTTTCAAGGAGCGGCCACGGAGGATACCTCCGGCACTCTATGAGGAGGTTCGTCAAAACTTGAGACAAATGTTGGACAGTGGAGTCATCAGGCCGTCCAGCAGCCCTTGGGCTTCTAACGTGGTTCGTGTACGCAAACCGGATGGGACCCTGCGATTCTGTTTGAACTTCCGCCAATTAAATAGGAGAACTGTGAAGGACTCTTATTACATTCCAAGGATCGACGAGACTCTTGAAGCTGTTGCTGGTAGTCGTTGGTTTTCCAAGTTAGACTTGAAAAGTGGATACTGGCAGGTGGAAATGGAGGAGGCAGACAAGCAAAAGACTGCTTTCACCGTAGGCCCACTGGGTTTCTTTGAATGCAACCAAATGCCTTTCGGGCTAACAAACGCCCCCGGAACATTTCAGCGTCTTATGCAACAAGTGCTGGGTGACCTACATCTCAAAGGTATATTGGTGTACATTGATGACATTATCATTTACTCAAAGACCCTCGAGGAACACCTGATTATCTTAGAACAAGTACTTGAGCGGCTTGCGGAGGCTGGACTCAAACTGAAACTCGAGAAGTGCCACTTCCTGGAGGAAAAGCTCAAATTTCGGGGACATATCATCTCCAAAGATGGTATTGAGTGTGATGCAGATAAAACCAGGGTCCTGAAGGATTGGCCCGTACCAAACGACGTAAGGGAACTTCAGAAATTCCTTGGTTTCTCAGGATTTTACCGGAAATTCGTAAAAGATTTCTCCCTGATAGCGCGCCCCCTCACCTCGCTGCTAGCCGGAACAGATGCTTGCCGCAAGAAGTCTGCAAAGCGCAGGGCTTCACCAACTCAACCATGGCACTGGGATCCAGAACAGCAAGGTGCATTTGAAAAGCTGATTGAATGTCTAACGTCACCACCGCTACTAGTGTACCCAAATTTCAAACGACCATTCCTCCTCCGCATAGACGCAAGCAAGCAAGGTCTTGGAGCGGTGTTATGTCAAGAGCAGGATGGAGGTTTGGTCAACTTCATTGCATATGGAAGCCGAGCCCTGCGAAAACCAGAACTGAATTATAGTACGCATAAATTGGAGTACCTAGGTTTGTACTGGGCAGTTACCAAACAGTACCACGATTACCTGTATGGGGCAAAATTCATTGTCACAACTGACCACAACCCCCTGACCTACGTCAACACCACAGCCAAGCTTGATGCCACTGGGCATCGGTGGCTTGCAGAGCTGGCCACATATGACTTTGAGATATATTACAAGCCCGGTCGTCACAACATCGACGCTGATTGTTTGTCCAGGATGCCGCGGAAAGAGGACATGGAGTGTGTGACGGCAGATGTAATACGTGCTCTTGCCGATCGTGACGATTCACTGTGCTTGAGTCATCAAGTTGTGAACATCCTTCCATCTTTGTCCCCTCTCAAAGTGGACTGGGTGAAGGAACAGTCTCAGGATTCTGTGATTGGACCAGTCAGAATGCTTGTGAAACAGGGCTCCAGGCCGTCGGGGGAACAGCTGCTTAATCTGCCTGCTGAGTCACGTTCCTTGCTCCGTCAATGGAAAAAGTTATGCCTCAAGAATGAAATCCTCTATAGAGAGGGAACGCTGGATGGAGAGAAACGACTCCAATTGGTATTACCGGAATCCCGCAAAGATGAAGTGTTTCGTCACCTCCACGATGACATGGGCCATTTGGGGATAGAACGTGTGCAGCACTTGTACCAAGAACGATTCCACTGGCCTGGAATGACCCAGAAGGGGGAACACAGGATCAAGAAATGTGGCAGATGTCTGCGTGCTAAAACACCACCTGCCCCAGCTGTTGCTCCGTTGTGCACGATCGTCACCACACAGCCACTAGAATTGGTGACCATGGACTATCTTGGTCTTGAGGTATCTAAGGGCGGGTATAACAGCATACTCGTTATCACCGACCACTTCACTAAGTATGCAGTGGCCATTCCAACAAAGAATCAGACTGCCTGTTCTGCGGCTAAAGAGTTTTACGAACACTTTGTGCTCCATTATGGATTCCCGGATCCTGTGTCTGAGGGTCCAGAGTGGGCTAAACGTGTGAAGGCCCTACTGTCCCTGCAGGATATATTTAAGGATGCCTGCCTCACTCGACTTATTTGTGAAGCCGTAATTAGGGTGATTGAAACTGGCTGAATGTATCGTGTGTTCTAACAATGTCGAGGACGACATTTTATTTGGAAGGTCGATTGTGGCCTGTGTAAATATTCTACCACCATGCCGTCGTATTTGCCACCTCATGTTACTGGAGAGTAACAACACAAGAGGAGGACTGATAATTTCAGAAACCTGTTTATTTCTCCAAAAACATTGACTGGTGTATTGGTCTCCCCATGCATATTATGGGACTTTTCCATGCTACCCCTTTTACATAATACACTTGTTCATTTTCTGATTCTACGAACTGTGTACATACATATGTGAACAAGTGGTATACACAATTTTTTTAAGCACTGGACATATCACTGGGCGTTTGTTTATTGCCCAGGAAACTCACTCCACATGACCGCGTCTCAAATCAATCAAACATTACCGATTAATAAAGCAATGCTGAATATAATCGATGTTGAATCGATAAGTTGTAATGTTGTTACATCCCGCTTAGCTGGTCTATGTATCGGGTAGCACATAGTAACAACAACAATATCGATTCAACTTCGATTAATCAGCAGTGTTTTATTAAATAGCATTGATTGATTGATTTAAAAAACGGCCCTGTAGCTCGAAACAAGCTGCAGGTATGATAGACAGGTCGAGATTTCAGGACACCCTGAGGTATTTTTTAGTACAAGTAAACTAATAATCTATCTAATACAATTCGAGTATGCTGAATTCGAAAATCGCTGTAACCAAAATATCTTTTGCCATTAACGACCCAAAATGGCGTATCAAAGATGGCCGCCCAAAACACGATTTGCTGACATACAGCCATCTGTGATGCTTATGCATATTCTGATTCATTTAATTTCTGATTATATTAGATCAGAAGAACAAACATATAAAAACAAAATACTGAAATTAACAAAACTGAAGGATGGGTATGGGGTGGAACTGATGTCATTCTGCGCATGCGCAGTAAAAGAGGGCATTAAAATGTACTTTTTCGGGTAGAGATGAACCATCCGTGGTCCTAATATGCCGTGTCTTGTGTCAAATTGAAGCTCTCGTGGTGTAGACCACGAATTGAGGAATGACCACGTCATCTGTTATGTCATTGGTGACGTCATCAGTACGAGTGGTAGCGAAAGCGGCCATTTTAGGGGTGTGTATGGATGTTTTTGAGGGACTGAGAGACCATTCTTGGCCCGAATGGGATGTGTGGGTTATCATAGCGAAGCTTTCGTGGGACAGCGTTCGACTGGTCTGGCGTGTCGTGGAAGTAAGGGATATGACGCCCATGCGCAGGCACTCCGAGCTCCAAACATCCAACTGCCCCATCCCCGATCTCTGATCTCTCGACTGCCCCATCCCCGAGCTCCGAGCTCCAAACACTCAAATGCCCCATCCCCAAGCTTCGAGCTCCAAGCACCCAACTGTCCCATCTCCGAGCTCCGAGCTCTTGCATATAAACACGACATATATCTGTGAAAGCTTCATTGTACGCCGGTTGTCCGTGGATTCGAAGTCATTTTCCACGCCATTTAATCTGCGTAGACATTTGCTTTCCATACATAATAATAGTATAGAGCAAATCCATCTTACGGAACAAACGAGAGTATTAGAGCATCCCTATACGATGACGGTGAGCGGTCCTACGGGATGTGGAAAGACGTCCTGGGTGATGAAATTCTTAGAAGAAGGGCCCCTCAGCTATACCAGTATAGTTTGGTGTTATAGCTGCCTACGAAAGTACAAGATTACAGAATGTGAGCTTTGTCCCAGGGATTCCTCACGATATCGATCAAGAGCATTTTTTCGAACCCGAGCAGACCAACGTGGTAGTGTTAGATGATCTGATGACTGCGGCCAAGGACAATTATCACGTTGTCGACTCGTTTACCAAAGGATCCCATCATCGCAATCTGTCCGTCATCCATTTGACCCAGAATCTCTTTCCTCAAGGGAAGGCGTCTAGAGATATAGCCTTTAACTGCCAATACGTTGTGTTGTTCTCCAATCCCATCGATAGAGCACAAATCCGTTTGCTTGGTAGTCGAGTTTATCCTCAGACCATCGACCATTTCATGCAGGCGTTTCAAGGCGCGACAAGTCGTCCGTATGGTTACCTGTTCGTAGACTTAAAAGCTCATACCTCCAAAGATTGTCGGTTGATGACCCACCTGTCACCCGGCGAGGGGTCACCATAACGTCATATATCCCTACACGATCCACCGAGTCCACACTTGGCAGCACCCGTCCAGCAACAGCAACCCACCCCCATACAGCGGGTCCCCTTCATACCATTAGTCCCGGAATATCACCCAACCGTGAAGGACCATCCCAAACCCATACAACGGAATGAACACAATGTGAACTCAAGGCTATGGAAGCATTTGTTCAAAGAAAGTATGGACGCCGAGATGAGCGAGACGTTGGGGGCCACAGAAAATGTTTCACCACAAAGAGGAAGCCGCATGTTTAACCCATGACACATTGGCACTCGGACTACGACGGGCTTTACGTCAGCAGTATGCAGACCTAGTGACCCATATAAAATTGCAGGACAAGGACCCGGTCCATATGGAAATCGAAAGAACAGCGTCGATGTTGAAAAACTCGGGCATGAACTGAAAAGCGGCGTATGTCATAGCAATAGCACAAAAGAAACATTGTTTGAACGCGTCATTGAAAGACGTAAAGGCGTTAAGATAGAGCGTTGAGACGAGCGTTAAGGCGTAACGACGGACGATGACGAACGTCATCGCATTTCGATGAATTAGTGTCAATTCCATGAAAATCAGAGCTTCTGAGCTATTTCACCAGGGCGTAGAAGCGTTAAGCTGGGCGTGGGCAGGCGTTACTGTCTATAAAAGCAAGTGTATTACCAAAACACGCACAGTCGACGTTCAATCCTCAACATGGCTTATACTTGCTCTGAGTGCGAAAAGCACGTTCACCAGACATCGTACCAGTTACGATGTGATGCGACACGAGAAGAATATATACATGGGATTGAAGCCCACGAGGAGTCCTTGAATGCGGATGCCGATACAGAGACTGCTGAGAGTCCACTGATTGATACCGAAACAGAGACTGCTGAGAGACTATCTACTGATACGGAGAGTTTGATCTTAGATAGTCATCCTACATCCCAGGGCAGTGAGGAAGAACCTATCACCTGGAATCGTATTGATAGCTATGATGCGGTAATCGAAGACGCCGGACAGGATAACTTTCAACAGGCGTACATCCAAATACGCCCCTGTCTCAGGAAAACAGTCATGACAATCTATGACGGTACAGCCTGCTCCCGCTTGAAATGAAAGGCGATATTTCAATTATTTTGACAATGGTGTTACCACAAAAGCGTTAAATCTGTTCATGTTACGCTGAAGGTGTTCCTGGGATTGAATTAACGAGGAAAGTTCAAATTACAAATAAAGAAAACGAAGGTTAGAAAAACTGACAGAAAAGTACAAATCCGGTTATATGGAGTGATGAAGTCATCACAGCAGCCGTCAACATTCGGTTGGCATATCTGATAGAGTATGTCGAAGCTAAACAGTTATTTGTAGAAAGTTTTAGCTTGTGTATAACCTATATATGTCGTGTCGACCTTTGATACATATCATTCGATACTCACCAACTTGCCCAAATCAGGGTTTCAGGTAATTCCTTACAACGTCAATCAATTGTAATTAACCCTATCTGGCCTGAGCCCCCTCCAATTATTTTTCTTGCCCCTTGAGCTAGGGGGCTGAACTTACCACACTATACCCTTGGGTCAAGCTCTACCAGAAAATGTAAAAAAAATCAAGATGGCAAGACGTCATTTTGAAAAACGACATTTTTTGTCGATTTTTCGAAAAAAATTATTTATGAAATTTCTTTGCAAAAAACTGACACGATAAATTAGTAATTATTAATGTCATGTAAAATCACATAGTTTTTGTCCACTTTTCATCACGGAAAAGCAGAAATTTTAAAGAAATATGACGAAAAAAAATCATTTTTCTGGTACCCCACGTGGCCGCCATCTTGAATTTACCCATGATTCTCTGCTTGTGGGGTCATGCAAATAGGCTCAAAATGACACCAAAGTAGTATACAAAGGCTAAATTGAACAACAGTGACCTCAAAAATTTGCATATTTTGTGGAGGTCACGTGGAGGTCACACAGCCAATGAGAAGCGAGTATTTTGACCTCTGACCAAAAAGCTACCTCCAGCACAGGAGAGTTCCAAATTTGCATATCCCGTGACCCAGGTCAAAGATATATTCCTCCGCGGTGATGCGGTCATGTCTGGCGGTGATTCGGTCTGCTTCCGCGGAGAAAAAGTAGTCCCTAGATAAAATGGTCCGATGGGGTCGAGTGAGGTATCAAAGTGAAGCTTATGTGAAGGGGCATCTAATGGGCTGGGTGTGGGGTGGTCAAAATGGCGGCCTGTGGGTGGTGCTGGTGGGTTCAAAATGGCGGCCTGTGGGTGGTGGTGGTGGGTTCAAAATGGCGGCGCAAGGGAGCAAACGAGGCGGTGGGGAGGTCACGGGGAGAAAAAACCCTCACATTACCCTCAAAAAACCTCTAAGCCATATAATAATAATAAACATAATCTATAGGTGTTGTACCATGTTAATAGCATCAGTCTAGCATCTGTACCACCCTAGGGTCGAGCGTTTATTGTCCCGTGTATCTCCGCAGAAAATCAACAAACAAAATGGCGGCTCCAGGATGGTGTGGGGACGCCCTTTCCACAACACGGCGTCGATCATAGCGCCATCTGCACACACTGAAGCAAGGGAGACAACTCGTGTGGCCCAAGGATATGGAAATAGCCGTTTTGGAGCTAGGGGAGTTACTACTGGTCCAGTGGGGTCGAATGATGTATCAATGTGAAGCCTATGTGAGGGGGCATCTGATGGGCTGGGTATGGGGTTGAACTAGCGTCATTCTGCGCATGCGCGGTGGCCCAAGGGTATGAAAATAGCCGTGTTGGGGCTAGGGGAGTTACTACTGGTCCAGTGGGGTCGAGTGAGGTATCAAAGTGAAGCCTATGTGAGGGGGCATCTGACTGGACTAGTGTGTTTGAAATAGCGTCATTCTGCGCATGCGCGGTGGCCCAAGGGTATGGAAATAGCCGTGTTGGGAGCTAGGGGAGTTACTACTGGTCCGATGGGGTCGAGTGAGGTATCAAAGTGAAGCTTATGTGAAGGGGCATTTGATGGGCTGGGTGTGGGGTTGACATAGCGTCATTCTGCGCATGCGCGGTGGCCCAAGGGTATGAAAATAGACATTTTGGAGCTAGGGGAGTTACTCATGGTGCAATGGGGTCGAGTGAGGTATCCAAGTGAAGCTTAGGTGAAGGGGCGTCTTACTGGACTAGTGGGTTGAACTAGCGTCATTCTGCGCATGCGCATAGACGTTTTGGGATGTAGGGGAGCCCCTAATGGTCCAGTGGGGTCGAGTGAGGTATCAAAGTGAAGCGTAGGTGAAGGGGCATGTGATGGGTTGGGTGTGCGGTAGGAATATCATTCTGCGAATGCGCAGATGCAATGCGGAGCTCTCGTCCAATCAGAAGCGAGTATTTCAAATCCGCCACGGAGCTCTCGTCCAATCAGAAGCGAGTATTTTGACCCGGTGCATTATGGGACATATCCAAGATGGCGGAACGTATGTTCAAGATGGCGGCACATCCGGTGTCGAAAACTGGCCATTTCTGTCGGCATGTGGTCACCTAGTGTCGAAAAACTGGACCCTGTATGTGTCCCGCTAGACGTTTTGGAGCTAGGGGAGCCACGAATGGGCCAATGGAGTCGTATGAGGTATCCATGTGAAGCCTAGGTGAGGGGGTTACACTAGGGTGTCGTATCCATTCTGCTGCGCAGGTCACGTGGGGGTTGTGACGTCACTTCCGGTTGGGGTGAATGGGGCGTGACCTTGGGTACATGTCTAGACTTGTTTGTGTGTGTTGATGTACTGGGGTTTTTTTTCCCCCACAATGGCGTTCACCTTCGTACGTGGTTTGGTGGGTCTGCGCAAGTGTGTGACGCGCGCGGAGTATTATACAATCGGATAGCGGTTGTCGTGAATAACAAGTTCAGCAATGTTTATATAGTTTATTACCCCAATGTTACATCATACCCAGGCTGGGGGAGCCGCCCTGGGTATGTTTAGTATGTTCACAGCAAAACAAATTGAAATATCAAACACCATGTTTTATTATTTAACACATTTTCACATTAGGTACAAGGGTTTACTGAGCTCAAGTCAGCGAGCAGCATGTAGACATAGAGTGTGTGTACGGCATGATATTCATCAGTGCACGGGTGACGCATTCAACCGATGGGGGTGATCGGTCAGCTTGGTCAGGAAAAACGTGACATTGGTTACCCTCTCTACCACCCATTGAATGTTGGGGCGTTGACGATGCGCCCATCTCAAGGGTTCCACGGTGTCCAGTATCTCCAGCATCGTCTCTAGTGACCCCCGGTTAATGATGGTGACCGGCTGGTCAAACACATGGTTGTTGGCACTGGGATAATAATACTGTAACTGGTCCGTCTTATTGTGACGTAAGATGTACCCGAAAGCGACATTCAATGTAAAGGCCGTAGTTTGATCGTTGAAGATGGCTTCCACGTAGCTGCGTAGACAGGTGCGGTTGGTCAGTGGGAAATTGTAGATATCTTGAGGGTGGAAACAGTACCGTGTCATGGACCAATGGCGCCGATCGATGTCACTGATTGGATGGTTGTCCTGTAAGAGATCGCTAGGAAAATTTATGGGCTCCACCAGAAAATGTTCGATGTATGACGTATCACTCGAAACCGTAACGCTGGGGTCCGGCTGGATATTCAGGCTCTTCTGAACTGTGGGTATAGGCGGGCTCTCCTTCATCGCATCACCAGTGGCGTTCGTCTCCCCGGGCTTATCTTCACTGGATCTCACCTTCCGTGGCTCCTCTTCAGTAGGAAGTTGTCGCCAAAACCGTGGAGACGGGGCATGAATCAAACGCTGATGCTGTCTCAACTGACTGCGTCGTTTGAAGAGTTGATCACAATCCTCGCATGGACGCTTGGGTGGCCCATGAATTGAACGTTCGTGGCGCAGTAAAGCATCCTCCCGATTAAATGACCGTGCGCAAGTTATACAAGTATACAGTCCATCGTTGTGGGTGGAAGCCTCGTGGCGTCGTAAATTATCTAGACGAGTAAACTGCTTCTGGCAAGTTGTGCAAGTGAACATCTTGGTGGTTGATAGAGTGTCTGATGAAATGGCAAGGCCGCTTCCCTTTTATAGCACGCTAGCTGGTAATCTATTTTTAGCACACTCTACCCCAAGTCGACGATCGAGACTGGTGTACTGGTGTACGACTGAGCCGCATTGCACGCGCGCACATGAAGACCCTCATACATACCCAATGCAGGCGCAGACGCGAAGTGCCCGGATGATAGACACGGACGTCATCGATCCGAAAAGACACGGACTTTACCGAAAAGTCACGGACTTTACCGAAAAGACACGGGCGTGCCCGAAAAGACACGGACGTACCCGAAAAGACACGAAGGTGAACGCCATTGTGGGAAACCCCCACAGACAGGTCAGTACATGCATTCCTATGATATTCACGCATAATAAAAGGATTGATCTGTAATCTATGTTGGTGTTGTTGCTCTCTATTTTGGACTAACCCATCAGAATAGTACGTATCACGGACTACACCCGACGTCTAGGCGCACATGTGTGACATGGTCTATAAAACACGTCTCTCGGGATCACACACCTTCATTTCTACGGTTGCAGAGCCATGGCGGAGATCCAGCCCTGTGCGACTCGCATTTTACAGCATGCCACCGCGGTGAATTCATTCACGGGTTACCGAGCAGTGGTCCGGTCCATGTTTGCAGATAGCGACGACAACGAGGGACGACGCCAGATCCTGAACGAGTTCACAGAAGCGGTCCTCCACAGTGCACTCGATGGAGAGGCGTGCCATCACTCACCACTACTGGACTATGACAGCCATCCTTGATGCTCGCGCTATGGACCAGGAGCGCTCACGCCGGAACCAGCGCCGGCTGGTTGGCCTCACACTAGTCTGTGCCCTGTTGACCCTGGCGCTGTGGTATTGACAGTGAGGACTATAAATACGAGGGTCAGACAGAGTGTGTGTCATTCACCGTTCGACATTGGGTCAAGCATGTCACCCATCCTACGAGCCATCCTGCCCCTTACACCCCGGGTGGGGTTACACGTCTATGAAGATAGTCACCCTGGTGGAAGACCGTGGAGTTTGCTGGTCGCCCGCTGAGACCGTATCGAATACGGTGACGCTACACCGTGACGGCTGGACCAAATTTAAACGGGTGTTGAGCGGCGAGCTCGATGGACACGTCATCCACATAGACAATGCCATCTACGTATACCGTGGACCTTTCTTCCCACGTCTGGGCCGCTACCAAGATGCTACGCGAAGCTTCACCCTAGACCCCGATCTGTGGACAGCCTTCGAGAAAGTGGTGTCTATCGTGGACCAGCTGTTTACACCGGACGAGCGGTCACCAGACGAGTTGGAGTGGGCTCGTGCCCTGAGAGAATCGGCGGCAGAGCCCAATGAACAACTACATGAACCCGACGACGACGATGCCATTGATTACCCGGCTACACTCAACCAGCCCAGTGATATGACCACCTGATCCTTTTGATCTCACGGGGTTGTCCCTATAAATACGAGAAACAGTCAAGTCTGGTACCATTCACGTACTGACCATGGCGGAGCATATGATACTGGCGTATCTCAGCTTGACCCCCGAGGTTTTCCTGCACGTGTATGCGGATACGGTCGATATCATGGAGGAGATGGGAGACACGGACCCTACACAACCGTGCCCGGCTCACATTCATCTGTCCCGAGAGGGCTGGACCAAATTCAAACGGGTGTTGTCTGGTGAACTGGACGGCGACCTCATCCACTTGTGTCACGATGTGTACATCCGACGCGGTCCTTTCTTTGCTCAATTGGCTCGGCTAGATGGGGGTACAGTGCATTTTACCCTTCACCCTGATCTATGGTCTGCATTGGAAGATGCTGTGGTAGATGTGGATCAAGTGCTTATCAAGCGGTCATCAGACGAGTTGGATTGGTCATTTACCATGGACACTGTGAAAGCCAATGAAGAAAATCAGAAAGAAACTCCGGCCCAAGATATACCCGTTATAAATAAACGATAGAGCCAGGGTGCATCATGATTTTGTCACCATGAAGCGCTGGGAGAAGGTGTTGGATAACTTATACTCCCGACAGTCCGGCGGCCTATAGTGCATTGTCGGCTCTCTATCGAGCGGCCAAACCCCAGGGGGATACAACGTGCCCAAGTCCGAGATTGGTTAAGAAAAGACACCTATACCTTACATCGATCTGTCCGTCGCCATTTTCTACGGAACCGGGTCATCGTGGGAGTAATAGATGTCCAGTGGCAAGCGGATTTGGTCGATATGAGCGCCTTTGCCAAACACAACGATGAGAATCGGTATATCTTGACGTGCATCGATATCCTATCCAAGTATGCGTGGGTGGTACCCATCCGGACGAAAACGGGGGCAAATCTCATAGCGGCGTTCAAAGACATCTTCAAGACCGGGCGCAAACCTTTGTATTTGCAAACCGACGAAGGCACGGAATTCCTCAACAGACCGTTCCAAGCCTTTCTCAAGAAACAGAAGATGTTTTTCTTCCATACGTACAACGAGACCAAGGCTTCCGTGGTGGAGAGGTTCAACAGGACATTCAAAGACCGCACGTATAAATATTTCACCTATAAGAATACAAGGCGGTACATCGATGTTCTCCCGAAACTGGTGAGGGGTTACAATCGAGCCTATCACCGGAGTATAGAGAGAGCTCCCATTACCGTGACCCAACGCAATGAAGCCCAAGTCCGGCGTGTCTTGTACCCCAGGCCATCGCAGCGAACGACGAAAGCGGTGTACAAGGTCGGGGACCCTGTACGGATCAGTAAAGTCAAGGGCAAGTTCGAGAAAAGTTACTTGCCCAACTGGAGCGATGAGCACTTCCTGATTAAACGGCGCCTACCCCGACAGCGGCGAGTCTATGAACTGGAAGATCTCCAAGGGGAAACGTTGCTGGGGACGTTTTACGAGACGGAATTACAGCCTGTTGTAAAAACACAGCAAGACTACTACACGGTGGAGCAGATTTTGAAAACGGAACGTCGACGTGGCAAACTGTTTCATTTCGTGAAATGGCAAGGTTGGCCCAGTTTCTTCAATTCCTGGGTCGCGGCCAACCAGGTGAAACGACTATAAAGCCAGACACCACTGCCGTCCTCCTTCATTCCACGTCCGACCACAGTGCTATGGACAAACAGCAGCTGCCTCTGAAGACAGCGTCTCCCAAAACGCGCAAAGCACAAGTGGGCTGTGCTGGCGGGAAAAATGGTCCTCGTCGAACCACGGTTCCTGCAAAACCTCCAATCAGCCTACCCTGTCCCACCTACGGTGAAGACCATAACCACCCTCGATGGAGAGATGCAACAGATGTTACAGAGACCGGGGTTAAGCGACAGTGAGAAAGTACAACGGTACAATGAGACGCTTCAACGGTACATGACGTTCATGGACCAATACAAAACCCTCTCTACCCCAGCAACAGCACCACCACCACCACCACCACGTGACAGACCGCCGACCTCAGCACCGTTCCAACAGCCGCCATTACCAGGGGTAGCCCCCACAGCCCCACAGTGGGTGGAAGACGAAGTGCTGAAGAGTGTACCTGCCTCGTTCAAGAAACAAGCTGGCCTGGTATTACAACGGATGAAACAGAATCCTAACATGACTTGGAATGATAAAGGCGAACTCCTGGTACAGAATCAGGTGGTCCCGGGGACCCACATGACGGATTTAGTGAATGATCTGATGCGTCAACGCAGGTCGCACGCCGATCCTCGAGGATGGGAGGTCTTCGCTCAAGGCTTGAAAGACATGCATGTACCACAGGAATTGGTGGGGATCCCCCAGCGCTGGGCCTTTATGCAGCGAACCCAGCAATCGCCGAGTGGCCCACTACCTTCTTGGGAAGCCGACTGGGAACCGGAGTCACCCCCCAAAACTCCACCACCACCACAACGAGCACCTTCTTTTCAGACCTTTAAAAAACCACCCTCGATCAGGACACCCCACACCTCCAGAGCCGTGACACGTAGCAAGTCAACGCGACGAACACGACGCCGGATGCAACCGCCCAAGGCCTGGAACACCTATTAAAACCAACAGCAGCAGCAGGACAGCTCAATCGCCATATTTTACCTGACCCTACCCAGTAACAGTTCGCTGGATGTGTTTCCTGACAACACCGTGGCCAAGTATGTCACCCAGTTACCGCAACCGTTGCATTTACCTGGACGCTGGGAATGTGGCCTCGTGGGTATCCAATACCCTTACTCGTGGTACAACGTGCGAGCCAATGAAGTGTGGTACGATGTGACCTACGAAGGCAAAAACACCCGACTCACCCTGCCCGATGGTTCATGGGTGGGCTGTCAAGACTGTTGCATTATAAGGCTCTACGGGAGGTGACGAATACTTCAAAACCCATCAAAGCCTATCCCTTCAAGAATCACGTGGACTTCGATTACAACGCACACAACGACGAGGCAGAGCTTATCGTGACCGGCAAGGCGAGTGTCGTACTGAGTCCTATCCTACAGCAAATGCTGGGTTTCGATCTAAAGACGTTCGCTGGTCCCACCGAACACCATGGCGAGATGCCGATGGATATGAAGTCGGGTATGTACGGACTCTACGTCTACTCGGACGTGGTGGACAACCACATCGTGGGCGATATCAACACACCTCTGTTACGGGTGGTCCCCATTAAAAAGACGTATGGAGGTCAAGTCACCCACAGTTTCACCCACATGCTCTACTTGCCCGTACGACAAACTGACATCAACACGATCACGGTGGATATAAGAGATGACACGGGACGACCGGTGGCATTCGAACGAGGAAAAGTGGTGCTGACACTTCATTTTCGACAAGCACGTGCTCCCCACTTTGCATAATGAAAGTACCTTACGAGTGCGATGCACGCAGCTATGCCGACTATTATGCCCAACAGGCCGGGGGTGGCTTTCCGGTCTTTAGCGGTGCACGCATGCAACGAGGACATGGACTGGGGAACATACTCGGCAGCATCGTCAAAACGTTCCTGCCCTTGGTGACGCGTGGGGTGAAAGCAATGGGCAAACAAGCGGTACGCAGTGGACTGCAAGTGGCCGGTGATGTCTTGGGGGGTACGGCACCCAAAGAAGCCTTGAAACGGCGGGCCAAAGAAGCGGGAGGCGTCTTGGTGGCCAAAGCACAACGCACCGTAGGGAATAAAAGAGCTGCCCCACCGAGACCACGCACCAGTCGACGACCGACCCAGCGACGACGCACATCGAAGAAAACAAAGGATATCTTTTCTTAAAACATGTCCTTGATCCACGCCGAGTCCTGCCCCTCCACCAACAGTGAATTTGATTTGTGGACCGTGCCGCCCACACAGAGCAATGTTGAACAAGGATTATGGGTGGAGCATCTCCCGCTCTCCAGCATCAACGAAACCGGGCCCATCGAGTTCACCATCAGTAATGCGGATACGGCCTATGTGGATTTAGCCCATACCTACTTGTATGTGAAAGCCAAGGTGGTCAATGGAGCTGGCACCAGAATCGCTGACCAAGCAACGGTGGGCCCGACGAATCTCTGGCTGCACTCGATGTTTCAGCAGGTGGATATTTTTCTCAGCGACAAACTCATCAGTGACTCCACCAACACGTACCCCTATCGAGCCTACATCGAGACACTGTTGTCGTATGGCCGAGAGGCTAAAAAATCTCAGCTGACAACCGCTTTATTCTACAAGGACACGCCCGAGCACATGGACACGGTGGACAATGGGGGATATAACAAACGGAAGGCTTTCACTGCGAACAGTGCCTCGGTGGATATGATGGGTCGACTGCACGCAGACATGTTCATGCAAGACCGGTACCTCTTGAACAAGATCCCCATCAAAATCCGACTGATACGGGCGCCTCCGAACTTCGCCTTGATGGCCACTCACGTAGAGGGGCATGCAGCGGACTATAAGATTGTCATCCAAGACGCAGTCCTGTATGTCCGAAAAGTGAAACCGAATCCAGCCGTTCAATTGGGACACATGAAAGCCTTGGAAACAAAACCAGCCCAGTACCCTATCCGACGTGTACAAACCAAAGTGTTCTCTGTGCCTGCTGGAAATATGGGCGCCAACAAAGAAAACCTTTTCCTGGGGGAACTACCCAAGCGATTGATCCTGGCCTGTGTGGAAAATACCAGTTTCAGCGGAGCCTACCCAGAGAATCCGTTTGACTTTCAACATTTCGGCATCAATTTTGTGGCCCTGCATGTGGATGGACAACAGGTGCCAGCCACGGCCTTAACCCCGAACTTTGGGCGGAGGAATTTCATTCGAGCCTATCAGAGCTTGTTTACAGCCACCGGTCAAATCAACCAGGACGAAGGGAATCTGATCAGTCGGGAGGACTACGCGAATGGATACACGTTGTTCTGTTTCGATCTGACCCCCACCTTAGAGAACGACCATCAGCTGGCCCTGGCCAAGCAAGGCAACTTACGGTTGGAAATCCACTTTGCACGAGCCCTGGCGACCACCGTCAATGTGATCTGCTACGCCGAGTTTGACAACATCATTCAAGTGGACAAGGCGCGCAACGTCCTGTGTGACTTCTCCACCTAACATGGATACAGACCAGATAACCACCGTGCTGGAGAATGACCCAGAGACACGTATGATCTTTCAAGGGGTGTTCGCCCGAGATGTGTTTCCATTAGACCGTATGTATCCTGCTGCTTACGTTCTCAACACGGACCCGATGGATCGGCCCGGTGAACACTGGGTGGCCGTGTACTTGACAGAACAGCAGGGCGAATACTTTGACCCGTACGGCCTGCCACCCCTCCATCCCGATTTAACCGACTTCATGGATCAAGGCACAGAGACGTGGTGTTGGAACAGTCAAACGTTGCAAAGCCTGTCCAGTGGCGTGTGCGGACAATATTGCTTGTTTTACCTGTACCATCGATGCCGGGGAAGACCCTTATCTACCATCGTACAGATGTTTGACGAGTACCACAAGGCCGAGGACCGCGATGTACTCGTCTATGACTGGGCCGCCCATCATTTCAATGTACAAGCCCCGTTCTGGGCTTAAGTTCTTTCAATGTACACACGCCCGCTGTTCTGGGCTTAAGTGTGCAAGCCCCTTGTTCTGGGCTTCAATTAATTACAAGCCCCTTGTTCTGGGCTTCAGTTTTCACGTGGTTGTTCTCACGTTGTTGTTGTTCACTGAATAAAAAAAATGAGATCTCACCAAAAAACCCTGTCTTGTGTGTTTTATTCATAATGCATCAATGCCCAATGGGGAGATTCAGTCAAACTGAAATCAGTGGTGTAGGATGGGCCAAAATGTAACCCATCAAGGTTAGAATGCAAGAGCACTATAGTAAAATAGAGAGCCAATGAAATCAGCCCACAGACCAAGTACGTGTTTTGGTCTAGGTTTGGAGCGGGCATTTCATTGAGGTGCGTGTATACGGTGAGTGAAGACTCGTCCAACACGTATAGATTATGTTTATGACTATAAGTTCTAGGTAACCCATCAAGGTTAGAATGCAAGAGCACTATAGTAAAAATAGAGAGCCAATGAAATCAGCCTACAGACCAAGTACGTGTTTTTGGTCTAGGTTTGGAGCGGGCATTTCATTGAGGTACGTGTATACGGTGAGTGAAGAGACTCGTCCAACACGTATAGATTATTACTATAAGTTCTATGAGCATAATGCATGAAACTGGCTTTGAACACCGTATTAGCCAATCAGTGGCCTAGAATGGAGCCAAAGGTAACCCATCCATGTCCAGAAAACATTACCCGGGTGTACAAGAACCCAGAAGTAAGCGCGGACGTCAGCGAAAGCACACCGTGAGTACCCCAATTCGATTGGCTGATTGTTCGACCGCTGATTGGTTCTTTTTCTCGAACGCTGATTGTCTCTTTTTTCTCGACCGCTGATTGGTCCAAATGGACCTGCCCATCCTTCCCAGTTTCATTTACAATCCCCTTTTTGTGCTCAAGCTCTGACTATAGCGATGCCGCAACAGTCTCATTGGACATTGGACCGTTTGACCTGGAGGTGACCATTTGACCTTTTGATCCGCGCGCGCGCGCACTGCCGGGGATGACGCGCACTTCCGGAGAACTCGCGCGCGCGCTCGCGCTGGGGGGCCGGGGCGAGCCGCGGGGGGAAAACACCCCGGCGGTTGAACATACGGACGTCTAAGAGGAAACATTGGAACTCTTCTATGTTTGGAGGTAGTTTTAGTGAAAACCCCGGAAGTGACGTCACAACCCCCACGTGACCTGCGCAGCAGAATGGATACGACACCCTAGGCTTCACATGGATACCTCACTCGATCCCATCGACCCACTAGGGGCCCACCTACACCCCAAACGTCTATTTCTATACTACGGCCAGACTGCGCATGCGCAGAATGCCGCTAGTTCAACCCCACACCCAGGCCATCAGATGCCCCTTCACGAATGCTTCACTTTGATACCTCATACGACTCCATTGGCCCATTCGTGGCTCCCCTAGCTCCAACACGTCTAGCGGGACCCATACAGGGTCCAGTTTTCGAGACTAGGTGACCACATCCCGACAGAAATGGCCAGTTTTCGACACCGGATGTGCTGCCATCTTGATCATACGTGCCGCCATCTTGGATATGTCCCATAATGCACCGAGTCAAAATACTCGCTTGTGATTGGACGAGAGCTCCGTGGCGGATTTGAAATACTCGCTTCTGGTTGGACGAGAGCTCCGCATTGCATCTGCGCATGCGCAGAATGATATTCCTACCGCACACCCAACCCATCAGATGCCCCTTCACCTAGGCTTCACTTGGATACCTCACTCGACCCCATTGGACCATTAGGGGCTCCCCTACACCCCAAAACGTCTATGCGCATGCGCAGAATGACGCTATGTCAAACCCACTAGTCCAGTCAGATGCCCCTTCACCTAGGCTTCACTTTGATACCTCACTCGACCCCACTGGGCCATGAGTAACTCCCCTAGCTCCAACACGGCTATGTTCATACCCTTGGGCCACCGCGCATGCGCAGAATGACGCTAGTTCAAACCCACTAGTCCAGTCAGATGCCCCTTCACCTAGGCTTCACTTTGATACCTCACTCGACCCCATCGGACCAGTAGTAACTCCCCTAGCTCCCAACACGGCTATTTCCATACCCTTGGGCCACCGCGCATGCGCAGAATGACGCTAATTCAAACGCACTAGTCCAGTCAGATGCCCCCTCACATAGGCTTCACTTTGATACCTCAGTCGACCCCACTGGACCAGTAGTAACTCCCCTAGCTCCAGCACGGCTATTTTCATACCCTTGGGCCACCGCGCATGCGCAGAATGACGCTAGTTCAACCTCACACCCAGCCCATCAGATGATCCCTCACATAGGCTTCACATTGATACATCACTCGACCCCACTGGACCAGTAGTAACTCCCTAGCTCCAAAACGGCTATTTCCATATCCTTGGGCCACACGAGTTGTCTCCCTTGCGTCAGTGTGTGCAGATGGCGCTATGATCAACGCCGTGATGTGGAAAGGGCGTCCCCACACCATCCTGGAGCCGCCATTTTGTTTGTTGATTTTCTGCGGAGATACACGGGACAATAAACGCTCGACCCTAGGGTGGTACAGATGCTAGACTGATGCTATTAACATGGTACAACACCTATAGATTATGTTTATTATTATTATATGGCTTAGAGGGTTTTTGAGGGTAATGTGAGGGTTTTTTCTCCCCGTGACCTCCCCACCGCCTCGTTTGCTCCCTTGCGCCGCCATTTTGAACCCACCACCACCACCCACAGGCCGCCATTTTGAACCCACCACCACCACCCACAGGCCGCCATTTTGACCACCCCACACCCAGCCCATTAGATGCCCCTTCACATAAGCTTCACTTTGATACCTCACTCGACCCCATCGGACCATTTTATCTAGGGACTACTTTTTCTCCGCGGAAGCAGACCGAATCACCGCCAGACATGACCGCATCACCGCGGAGGAATACATCTTTGACCTGGGTCACGGGATATGCAAATTTGGAACTCTCCTGTGCTGGAGGTAGCTTTTTGGTCAGAGGTCAAAATACTCGCTTCTCATTGGCTGTGTGACCTCCACAAAATATGCAAATTTCTGAGGTCAATGTTGTTCAATTTAGCCTTTGTATACTACTCCCCAATATGATAATATGATAAACGATAAAGTCACGGAGTTTCAGTTCTCCATTTTTTGTCGTTCCGGAGATAGCGCAGAAAGTTTGGTAGGGGGAGCACTTCGCCCCCCCGAGTCCAAGTAGGATTAACTAATTAGCTGTAACCGTGAATTTGTAATGCATTTTTATTGCTTATTATTCTCAACGAACTCATAGCAATATTTCATCCTCTTCATTGGCATTCATGGACCCCTTTCTCAGTCCAAGGATGATCGCCGATCTATAGGTGTGAATCAATTATTACATTTTGTTTATTTTGACGTCATATTTTAATTAACAATTTTCGGAATGTTAACGTGGAAAGATATTCTGGTAACAAGCAGATTCGGATTCAGCACCCTTGAAATATGCTAAAACAACTTGTTACCAGCTTGTACTAAAAAATGCCTCAGGAACATTTTCTAGAGGCTTTTTCTGGATTTTCGACCTGTCTATGATGCGCTCCAGCAACGTTCCTCTGCAGTGTCGTTGATATTTTTAGTCAAATATTGATTAAAGTACGGTAATTATTTAAATTATATGGGAAATAGGATCATGGGATGAAAATTATCAATCGAGGTAAGGAAAATGCATCCCAACCTATCCGTCAGGCGAATTTGGGATGTATTTTTCTTCTCGAGAGTAGTAATTTGTGATGTATTTTCTTTGTCGAGAGTGGGAATTTTCATCCCCTGATCAAGTTATAGGCCCATGGGATCCTCTTAATCCGTAATGACTATTACGTAGATGATTCTGGTGCTCCAGAGTTCTTCGAGGTAATCCCTCACTAGATTATCAAAACTATGTCCAAACGATCTTCAGAACTCCTATGTAGTTTACAGTAGTAGAGAATCCGTAGATTGCCCTGGCTCTGTGCACGCCCTATGGCGCGCCTCTAAGTTCCTTACATCCTGATGCAATCAGATGAGGGACAGAGAGATCAAAAAGTATTTATTTATGCGTATTTCACATTTTATTACTCTATCCATCACATCCTACCCAAGCTGAGGGGAGCGTTGGGCGTGTTTGCGTAACATTATGATATAAAGCGCTTGTCCATGGGACGTCACTGTTTGCTATTGTCCAAAGAGATATCAGTTGATAAACCGCCATTGTGTTGCGTAAATCTACGGCCACATTCGCGGTTGTTAGTGTTCATCGCCCATCTGCTCGGGTCCACCCTAAACGTCTATAGATGAGCAGGTTGGGATACTGCAACATTTGGCAAAATGCCCTGAAACAGCTGTTTACCCAATTTGACCGCATTTTTCATGACGCCTCGGTCTCTGCGACCGTCCTTCATTTCATAGGGCAGCAGACTATACGGTTCACAGATAATCATGGTTGTTTTTCTGTTGAAGGGCGCAGGTGAATGTACGCCTGTTGTGATTTATCCTGTGCGGGGTTTTTTCGATCGGCTTAGCGTGATATTAGATTCAGATTTCAGATTTCTCTATTTTGTACATATACGCCCACGTGGGGCCAGGTACAACAACAAATTAATAAGGGTTCATACTCAATGTAAGAATCACGAGACAATGCATACAATAGCCAAGTCTGGGCACAACAATGTGTCTAGACTTGTGCCTTTTCAGCGACACAAAGACCCAGACAATAGCTTTCTACATGAAGTATCAACCTTAATAAGTAACTGACCTAAATACATCCAATTAGATTAATAAGGCCATAACTCTCAGCAGAAGTTAATGAAAACTAGTTTCATCCACTTCTGCTCTCAGTTATATTACAGAGACTGTTCAAGAGACAGTCTTGCTTGAGTGTAATACACGTTTCTTTTCAAAGCAGCAATTATAAACGAAGGATCCCACGGGAGGAGCAATATCAGAAGGAGGGTCCAGGAGAAGCTCGAACAGGTTACATATATCATACTGCTGTTGAGATATAATATTGACGATACCCTGCCTGAGCGCATGGTAGAAAGGGCATGACAATGAAAAATGCCGCTCATCCTCAACAGACCCTAGAGAGCACTGTTTACAGACCCTCTCATCAGGTGATAGTAGTATATAGGTTGATATTCCCTCTAGTTGACCTTTGACCTCAGAAATTTGCATATCACGTGACAGAGGTCAAAGGTCAATGATTGCACTTGAGTTGACCTATATCCTTTCATCTCGTCTTTGAACTTGGATCATGTTTAGACATGTTAGGGTTTTTTCCATCACGTGCGGTATGACGTCACTTCCGGTCTGGTTGAATGGGGCGTGACCTGTGAACATGTACTGACCTGTCTGTGGGGGTTTTCCCTACAATATCGTTCACCTTCGTGTTTTTTCGGTGAGAGGGAACATGATAGGCCATGTACTGTCTGTGGGGGGTTTTCCGGCCAGAATTTCGCTGTCGTCTGTTTGGGGTTGTCACGTGCCGAACACCTGGCTCCCCGAATTGCAACATTGTTGCACGTTCGCAAGGATTGCCCTATATCCGGGTCCTTTAGCAATACCATTGATGGGATACGTGTACTGACTTGTATTTGGGGAATCACGGGGAGATCAGGTGATAATTCAAGGTCATATTGAATAATAGGAGTGTGTGTACTGACCTGCTCATCCGTGGTTTACATCCGGGGACTTATATCCGGGTCCTTTAGCTGTGTGTTCCGGGTACATCCGAGTTCACACGGGAACAGTCGGGTAGTTACGGAGAAAGACACGGAGGTGACCGAAGATGTCACGGAGGTGCCCGAAGAGACACGGAGGTTACCGAAGATGTCACATAGCGGAACACGGACTTTACCTCTAAAATAGGGGAAAACCCCTATCAACTCTATCCCAAAGGGCTAATATCACACCCTGCATACCAAACGGCTGCTCCGACTTCCGCCGGAGGGTCAACTTCCGCCGGAGGGAAGATCGTGCAAAATGGTAGGACAACTTGCTGGTTTTTACGTTGATATGTCAGAACCATACCCTATCAACAATATCAAATTGTCTCAATCGTTAGATGGTACGTTTATTTAACTAGCTGACGTGTTTCTGAGAACGGGATAATTCTAAATAGACAATTACATCCATCAGAAGCCGAATCTAGAAACCTTTCTTAGAAAAACTACATCAAATATGCATTTTATCTAATTAATCAAGAATATACCTACGATCGCTATGTAAAACGAGGTTGCCTTTTAATGGCAAGATGATATTTATATGTGAAAAGGAAGAATTTTGATGATTTTAAGACCCATGAATATGACCTGTGTGGAAGTGGTGATACAACATACGGCGGAGTGAGATCTGACTACCGCCGGAGTCAATAATAATATGATGTAATTATCGCCGGAGTACCACTGTCTCTTCTTGGCCGAGCGAAATGAATGTACCGTCCTCACTCAATACTGAATCCATCGAACGAATGAAAAAGATACTATTTTAAAGCGAAATCCACTGAGTTAAACACACCATTCACACTGCGAAAAATATTGTGTTGTTTTAACACAATTTTGTGCTAAAATGGCTACAACACAAAATGTGTTGTGTTGAAATCAACATGGTTTTGTGTTTAACTTAATATATCAACACAAAATTGTGTTGAGTTCACTACAAATTAGTGTTCATTCTTACACAATTTGTGTTATTTTCAACACAATTTTGGTGCTAAAATGGCTTCAACACAAATTTTTTTCGCAGTGTATGGTCACCTTCCTCACCTTAAGAAATCATCGTCAGAATTTCACCAAATTGTGCACGGATGTACCTTGGAAATATACAAATTAATTTCAAGAAAAAAATTACTAAGTCATCGAACTCACTTTCAAGCTCATGACGCCACCTATGGGGCGTTTTTGTCTAATTTGTAAAAAATTTGTAAGAAATTTAAATTGTACGATTTTGCTCCAAAAATTGTCACACACCATCGAATGTCAATGTGCGCTGCTCATGTTCACGTGGTCTTTTGTCTTTCAGACTGGACCATTTCCACTTGAATTCAATGATAATTTGCTCATGGAATTGTCTGACTGTTAAAGCCTATAGCTAATTATTCCCATCCAATAATGGGGTCACCGAACTCGTTTGACTTCTAACATCGTTCGACGCAGATTTCCTCTAAAAGTGGCTGGAAATCAATTGACGTTGCTATGGCGTGTGCTGTTATCAGCGTGATCGAAGGGAGACTACCTAATGCAACGGCATTTGACATTCGTGCTATAAATACATGCGCGACGTTGTGCGCACCAGCAAAGGTGGCGAACGTCTTTAAACTAAACGAGAGATCCTGAAGGATCTTGGCGCCCACCATTGTCCGATAATTGTAAGCTAATGACTAGAGGAACTTTTTGTTCATTGTTACTAAGAACAAACAATTGATTTGTAATTTTGTTTACAGAATTTCGAATCTGAGCGAAAAAGATTGAAAAAGGCCACTGAAAAACACCAAGATATAATCTAAGTTTCAGGAGTTTCAAGATTTCTAGAAACTGTACTTATGTCGGTTGTTATAATACAAGAGAAATGAGCAAAGTTAGTCTGAAAGTGAATGTACATGTACGGAGGATCCTTCGCCTTTGTTTTGTAGTATTTTTTTTTATTTATTTTTTTGCACGTGTCATCATTGGGTACTGGAAGCGAAGACCAATCTCTTTGACACTTTGGCATGAGCTATGAAACATACTTAAGATTTTATAATTAAGAACGAATGCTAATTCTGTTGTGTTTATATGCAGTAGTCTACAGTTGTCGAGTTGTGACGTTGAGTCACAAGAGTCACGTCCCTTCATGTAGCCGACCCGCCAGCAGACGAAAGGGTGGAGGCAGTTCACTTGCTACTGCAAGGACTAAAGAAAGCTGATTTAAAATTTGAAGAAATACATTTTAATTCTGAATTATTTGAACTCCTTGCTATGGAAGGTGAAGGTATGGATATTCTCTATAGTCAATATATAGAATATGCCCCACCGTTTGATCCGCCGACTCTTGTGATGTAACGTCACAACTCGAGAATACCGAATTCATTTGAAGCGTAACTTGGATTTTCGAATCGGACCAGAAAAAATATCTTGCACAATTGAACCTGTGTATCAAATTTGGGAAAGATCCAGGCAGTACTTCCTGAGAAATCATGATAAAAAAATGTCATGGGGAAGTCTAAGATGGCTGCCTGGTGACCATATTGGATTTTCGATTCGGACCGAAAAAGGCATCTTGCATATCGATTGCGTACCTGTGTACCAAAATTGAGAAAGATCCATGCAGTTGTTCCTGGGAAATAACAAAGCTTCATGGGGAAATCCAAGATGGCTGCCTGGTGGCCATACTGGACTTTCAAATCGTACCAGGAAAGGTATCTTGCACAACTACACCCCAAGGGGAACATGTGTACCAAATTTAGAAAGATCCATGCAGTAGTTCCCGAGAAATCGCGATAACAAGGTTTCATGGGGAAATCCAAGATGGCCACCTGGTGGCCATATTGGATTTTCGAATCGGACCAGAAAAGGTTTCTTGCACAACTAGACTCCAAGGGGAACCTGTGTACCAAATTTGAGAAAGATCCATGCAGTAGTTCCCGAGAAATCGCGATAACAAGGTTTCATGGGGAAATCTAAGATGGCCGCCTGGTGGCCATATTGGATTTTCGAATCGGACCAAAAAAGGTTTCTTGCACAACTAGACCCCAAGGGGAACCTGTGTACCAAATTTGAGAAAGATCCATGAAGTAGTTCCTGAGAAATCGCGATAACAAGGTTTCATGGGGAAATTCAAGATGGCTGCCTGGCGGCCATATTGGATTTTGGAATCGGAACAAAAAAGGTTTCTTGCACAACTAGACCCCAAGGGGAACATTTGTAGCAAATTTGAGAAAGATCCATCCAGTAGTTCATGAGAAATCGCGATAACAAGGTTTCATGGAGAAATCCAAGATGGCTGCCTGGTGGCCATATTGGATTTTCGAATCGGAACAAAAAAGGTTTCCTGCACAACTAGATCCCAAGGGGAACCTGTGTACCAAATTTGAGAAAGATCCATGCCGTAGTTCCCGAGAAATCGCGATAACAAGATTTCATGGGGAAATCCAAGATGGCCGCCTGGTGGCCATACTGGATTTTCAAATCGTACCAGGAAAGGTATCTTGCACAACTACACCCCACGGGGAACATGTGTACCAAATTTGAGAAAGATCCATGCAGTAGTTCCTGAGAAATCGCGATAACAAGAATTGTTTACGGACGGACGACGGACGGACTGACTGACGGACGACGGACGGACGACGGACCACGGACGAAAAGCGATTTGAACAGCCCACCATCTGGTGATGGTGGGCTAACAACGGAGTTAAACACACAACTCCTCGTCATTTATGGTCTGAGCTCTAAATCTCGCTTGAATCACAATAGTTGGGCCCTATCATCGCCTGGATCCGTTCTAAACATAAGGCCTACCAAAGAAAGCCAGTCATATATCAATGAGACTAAACTCGCACACGCTATACGCTGACCATATGTTGACCTCAGGCCGCTGTCCAGCATATTCACTTTCGTCCAATCAGACACAACCGTAGGTGTTCAGCCGACCGTGACTCCGCCAAAAAGCTGAATTTCGCTCTCTTTCAAAAGTGTTTTGACGTAAATTCTCATATTTTTTCACAAATACAATTACATGAATTTTTCAGGTAAACATTTGTCTTTCTGGTGAGGGGTAAATAAATGTTTCATTGGTAATGCAAGAGGGTGAAATCAATCGGCTTTTGTAGACCTATGATGTCGGTCAAGGCATTCTCCCATTCGTTTAACATGGAGAAGGGATTCACACTACTACTTCGGTTAAATCGAATTTAGATCCGCCAAATAAAATCATAAATTACATTAATTTGTAGGATAGTTAAGGTGATATATTGTAGAAACTTTGTAGGGGTAAATACGTTTGGGGGAACCTATATTTATTCAGATATAGCAGTTTATAATCGGACCTCCCATCTCGAACAATGCTAAATTTGGACCGGTTGGAGAGCCGTACGTGAGCCGGAATGTCAGTGTGTGTGCACGCCACGCCCGCGTCTGGGTTTCTTGCACATGCCGTGGTTATTTTCAGTCATTATGTTATTATTGTCTCGTCACATTGTTCGCATCACTGCTTTGATCTTCATCATAGTGTAACGCTAACCTAGTGAGTTGCCACCTAGCTTTATTACCTAATTTTTCCATAAATCGTGTAGTTTAAACAACTCAATAAACTCAGAAATTTTTATCTATTACGGTACTTCTTGTTCAGAAACGCTTAATGGTGCTTTAAGGCTAGCTTTTCCTTTAGAGGCAGTTTTTGCACCCCCATGAACATTTGTCGTCGGTATCAATAAATATACAAGATAACCATAATAAACTATATATTTTATGAAAGCATACATCGTAGGGATTCCGACTATATGATTTGTATAACTGACGCTGCTACTGTGTAGAAAATATTTCAATTTTAACAAATTAAAATGAAAACAGTAGCGTCCATTTTTCAATTGAAATTTCATGAAAACTGTTGGTCTTGTTTCAACTTTGATGGTATACCTTGGTAGGAGACAATTCGAACTAGTAAACTTTATCTCATTTTTTTTTTTTTGACTGGTTTTGTTTTTATAACTATTTTACTAAAATAAATTGAAAAAAATGTACTTTTTTACGGTCGTTTGTCTTAAAAGTTGGATAATTAAAAAACGAAGCCGACCTTACAAAAAGTGAGATAAAGTTTTCTAGATCACCTTATAAGTAACAAGCATGCCAAATTTCAAAAGCGTAGCATGGATACTTTTCGAGAAATAAACGTTTGAATTTCGGATTTTGTACAAAAATGGAAGGCTAGAAATCGGGCAAAATGTGTCCAGCTGTACAACTGATGAATTAATCCCTATTTTTTGCTTGAATTCTATTGTCAAATACATTTTTAATCTGTCTAATGAGATCTACTCGAATTTCTCTTTATTCTGGATAACTATAACACTAAGTTTTTTTCATCAAGTCGGTTTAAAGTCCAATTTAAACTTTAAAAACCTGCTAAAACTTGTTCACACCTGTGTGGATTACTTCATGGCGGGTGTCTGAGTGAAGTGTCACTGTCATAACTAGAAACAAAAATAAGGATTTTTGCATGGTTTTGATCAGAAGGGGGTACATTAATGTAAATATGTAGGACTAATAGGTAATTAGCTTACCATAATACTGCGGAAAAGAGTTTTGGAAAGGGAAATTTAAAAGACAAAAAAAAATAGTAGCCAATTAAGCCCAAGTTAATGCAATCTGTTTAATTGTTCCAGGGCCTCGGAAACTAAATTTTCAATCCTAATATTAAAGCACTTCTATTTATAATTTTTAGTGAATAGTGAATATTTGAATGAAGTAATAAAAAAGTGACCAATTCTGACCCTCTAAGGGGATAGCTATCCTTAAATAAATGCTCTCAAAAGTGTTTGAGGGTTATCCAATACCTAGACTGTATCTGACGGATACACATTCGCAACATTCTCACGGCGTCAGATTGTATACCTCATACTGTCAGAAATATCGCTGTTTCATCGACAGTTTAGGGGGTGACAAACTGCTGATGAGAACATCTAGGCCAATACACGAGTTGGCACGATGGAGCGTAAATGTCTAGGATAAAATTAGTGATGATCATGGCTATTTCTGTATGGTTAACATATAATAAAGTGGCCTGATCGTGTACATACACAAACGCAGAGATTAGATCCTCCGGCGGTAATCATATCTTCGAGACATGCTCCTCCGGCGGTATTTGTATCATATACGAACATGCATGAGCTAGAAAAACTAACAGTGACCGAAGTAGATTGAACTATTTGAAACTACAAGCTATCAGCCTGCTGTTAAGGAACTACTCTTCATATATCTATAACTTATTTGGCGGATGATACACAAATAGATGATTTTTTTAAGCATCTAATCACTGTTATGTTGCAATATAGCTCTTAATGTCAGATAAAATGAATTGTAATCAAAAAATAATACAAGGACGAGTTGAAAATTTCACACGACTTGCATTTTCTCATTACATTTTCGAGTAGTAAATACGTGAAAACTACAAAAAAATGAAAAATCTGAACTTACTTAGCCTCGCAAATTTGAAATTTCCCTCCGGCGGAAGTTGACCCTCCGTCGGAAGTTGGAGCAGCCGTTTGGTATGCAGGGTGTGAATATCGGTCCCTGGCTTATCGGGTTCTGCCTGGAGTGGGTGTATGAAAAATTAGGATCTGTCCCGGAAATATAAAAAGCGGAGCACGGACTTTACCGCTAAAATAGGGAAAAACTCCTATCAACCCTATCCCAAAGGGCTAATATCGGTCCCTGGCTTATCGGGTTTTGCCTGGAGTGGGTGTATGTAAAATTATGATTTGTCCCGAAAATATCAAAAGCGGAACACGGACTTTATGCCTAAACTAGGGGAAAACACCTATCAACCCTATCCAAAAGGGCTAATATCGGTCCCCGGGCTTGTCGGGGCTTGGCTGCATGTGAAATCAGGATTTTTCACGAAAATATAAAAAACGGAACACGGACTTTACCCTTAAACTGGGGGAAAACCCCTATCAAGGGCCTATATTGACTCCCATTGACCTTTGACCTCCAGTATAGAGTGCGTATATTCACTACCATTGACCTTTGACCTAAAAAATGTGCATATCGTGAGCTTGGACAGCCAATCTGAAGCGAGTATTTTGGGTGTAGAGATGGACCATCCTTGGTCCGAATGCGTCGTGTGAGGTGTCATCTTGTAGCAACGCCCGCCAACGCCAAGCTTAACGCTTCAACGCCCTGGTGAAATAGCTCAGAAGTTCTGATTTTCTAGATATTCCATGGAATTGTCACTAGTTCTTTGAAATGCAGTGACGCCCGTCAACACTTGTAGTTACGCCTTAACGCTCTACCATAACGCCTTGATGCCATGATAAAGACCGGAGAGAGAACAATAACAACAAGGATGACACATGAGAGAACAACAACAAGAAGTGTTTTCATATGGTTTATTTTCCCCAATGTTACATCATACCCACGCTGGGAGAACAGCGTTGGGTATGTTTACAACTCAAGAAAACTCTTGTCCAATCGAGGCTGCCATTTGGCGCTGCATCTGTTATATTCCTTCTTGTCCGTTAGATGTATTTTCGGTTGCTCTTGTCTGTCGCCATTTCAGAAAGTTCCATCTTTGATCGGTGTGACCTAAGCGTCGTCGGGCAGGCCTGGATATTCTTCGGGTAGCATGTCCTGAAACAGTTGTTTGCGCATTCTGATCGCATTTTCCAGGGCCTCAGTGGGTGTTATAGTCCCATAGCCTCTTCCAAGTGACGCTTGGTCTTCATGATGGACCTGTGCGTGCGGTCGCCTTTCATTTCAAGCGATAGTAAGGTATACTGTTCATAGATCGCCATGGCTGTTTTCCTGATGCGGGGGCGCATTTGAGTGTACGCCTGTTGTAAATTATCCTCTCCGGCATCCTCGATCGCTGCAGCGTAAGTATTCATAGCTGCTGTCACAATACGATCCCATAAGCTAGGTTCTGCATCACTTTCCACGGCATCACTTTCCACGGCATCACTTCCCGCGGACGTAGGCCGACTATCTGAGGTCAAGCTCTCCGTATCACTAGTTAGACTCTCAGCAATCTCTGTTTCGGTATCAGTCGATACACTCTCAGCAGTCTCTGTATCAGCATCCGCCTCAACGGACTCCTCGGAGTCTTCAATCCCATGTATATTTTTCTGGTGTCGCATCATATCGTAATGTCTGGTGAACGTGCGTTCGCACTCAGAGCAAATATAAGCCATGTTGACGGCTTATGGTGAACTAGCTCAGAAGCCCTGATTTTCATGGAATTGCCACCAATACATCGGAAATTCAGTGACGCCTGTCAACACCCGTCGTTACGCCTTAACGCCCGTCTCAACACCCGTCGTTACGCCTTAACGCTCGTCTCAATACCTTAACGCCTTATCTTTACGCCTTAACGCCCGTCTCAGCGCCTTAACGAGCGATAAAGGGCTTTTGGAGGCCGATTAACTTTTGAACTCTGAGAGCACTTTCGGTCACGTGACCGGAAGTGACCTTTGACCAGTTGACCGGAAGTGACCAACCCGGATGTACCCGGATGTAAAAGTCCCCAGTTGTAAAAATGCCAGTATGTTCAATTCACTCCGCTCACTGGAAATTCTCCTCTCTCCTCGTGCAAAGATCACACGCGGCCAAGGGTACACCTTCATGGCAGGTCAGGCATCGCTGGCGATGGTAGCGGAGATCTCCGGGCTCTCCCCTGGTTGAGCTGTAACCCACACTGAAGAAATCATCTATCATTTCCATAGTTATGGGCGGGTATCTTTTGGTAACTCGTTTGGGGAGTCCAGCGGGAACCGGCACCTTTTCGTCAATCTTCAACGATTGCTCGTCTGCCTTGGAATTGGCTGGCTTTTCCATTTGATCAGGTCCGGTACAGGCTGTGAGAAATGTACATCTAACATGCGTGTTTCTGTATTTATAGTTAGAGGGGGGGAGAGGCTGACCGTCCTAGCGACCAATCAGAAGCCATCATTTCAGAAAATAATCTTCGTTCTGTGTAACCTAAACGTCTTCGGGCAATCCATGATACTGAAGCTCGAAGCTCTTACTTCTCTCATTCAACACTGGGATCAATCTCCATCGGCTCTTCAATTCGCGTCGGCGAATCAACCTCCATGGCTTTTTCCATTCTCAGATGCATTCCCATAGAAACTGACACCACCACCACCATACCTGGTGCACCCTTTACCCTGCCACCACCACCACCACCACACACACCACCACCACTAACACCACCGGGCAAACATACCTGGTGCACCCACACCCTGGTGTACCCTATAGCCCGTCGATTACACAGCCATTCGAGATTACAGACATTCCGGGGCTAAGAAATATATGGGTTCTGTTATAGAAGTATACATTTTAATTGAGGTTTCAATAGGGAAGAGCCGCTGTCACAGTACAATCCCCAAAAGTGAGGAATAATAGAGAAAAGGGCATTTCGGTGGATGTTTTGGGGTAGAGATAGACCATCCTTTGTCAAAATACGGCATGTGGGGCACAAGTTTGAAGCACTCATGGAGTAAAGTCCGACTGGACTGGTATGGAGTGAAAGTAAAGCTATGGCGCGCAAGCGCAGACAGCGAACTGTGGGGAAATGGGGTTTGGATGGACTTTTTCGGGCAGAGATAGACCATCCGTGGTCCAAATGGGTCGTGTGAAGGGTCATAGTTAAGTGCTCGTGGAGTAACATCCGACTGGACTGGTGTGCAGTGGAATTAAGGCTATGGCGCCATGCGCACTTAGAGAATGGTGGGAAAAAAGGAAGGCTTTTGTGTGGACGTTTTGTGGGGTCAAGGTGGACCATCCGTGGCTCAAATGAGTCGTGTGAGGTGTCTTAATGAAGCGCTCATGGGAGAAACTCCCATTGGAAGTCACATCATTCTGCGCAAGCGCAGTCGATCAGCGGTAGAGAAACGAGCGAGTAGTGGAGAAAGGGGCTCATGTTCGTTCTGGCTACCTTGTAGAGTCGAGAGAAAGACAGATCAAGACGTTCACGAGTTTTCATATAGATTATTATCCCTTCCATCACATCATACCCAAGCTGCGTTGGGTAGGTTTACAATTCAGTTATGCTCTGGTCCAGTCAGAAGCTGCCATTTGATTTTGTATCAGTCATATTCGTTCTTGTCTGTTGAATGTATTCTTGGCTGCTCTTGTCGAATCAGAAGCCGTCATTTGGCCATGTTCGCTTTTTTTCATCAGACGCCAATTGTTGTTGACCAGGATACTGTGATGGCAACAAAACCTGTGACAGCTGTTTGTGCATTTTAACGCATTTTGCAGGGCCTCTGTGGGTGGTAGTCGCATACTCTCTTGCAGGTGACGTTTAGTCTTCATGATGGACCTATGCGTGCGGTCGCCTTTCATTTCAAGCGGCAGCAGACACCGTCACATAATAACCAAGCTGGGGGAGCCACATTGGGGTTGTTTACAATTCAATTATGCTCTTGTCCAAACAGAAGCTGCCTTTTGATATTGCGTCTGTCATATTCGTTCTTGTCCGTTAGATGTATTATTGGCTGCTCTTATATAATCAGAAGCCGCCACTTGGTGTTGCGTCAACCGTAGGCCATGTTTGCTCTTGTCCGTTAGACGTATCCCTAATCGTTGTTGGGCAGGCTAGGATACTGTAACGACATGTCCTGGAACAGCTGTTTGCGCATTTTGATCGAATTTCGCAAGGCCTTTGTGGGTGGTAGTCCTATATCCTCTTCCAGGTGACATTTGGTCTTCATGATGGGCCTATGCGTGCTGTCACCGCTCATTTCAAGCCTGAACACACTATACTCTTCTTAAATCGCCATGACGGTTTTTCTGATGTAGGGGTGCATTTGGATGTAAGTATGCTGCAAGTTATCCTGTCCGGCATCTTCAACACAGCGTGGGTATTAATAGATGCTGTCACAATACGATCCTACAAGGTGGGTTCTTCCTCATTCTGGTTTTCCTGGGACATAGCCCAACTATCTGAGATCAAGTTGTCTGTATCGGTAGATAGACTCTCTGCATCGGTATCAGTCGGTGGACTCTCGGAATCAGCTGGTATAATGTCAGCATCTGCATTAGCTTCTTGCGCCTCGGTGTCTTCATACCCGTATAGATACTGCTGGTGTCGCATCATATCATAGTGTCTGGTGACTGTGTACGTGCGTTCGTACTCAGAACATGAATAACCCATGTTGACGGTTAAAGGTCGACTGCGTGCATCTTTTTATGGACGTAACACAAAGACCCTGGTGAAATAGCTCAAAGCTCTGATCGATAGTCTTGATATCCCATAGAATTATCAACATTATTGAATTATTACCATAGAAGATCCACCGCAGCAGCGCAGCTCGAAGGGTTTTGCTCGTCATGGACATGGCAGACGAATCGTTCAGAGAATATGGCAAAACCCCAGCACTCCAAGGAACACCAAATATTGACGAATTTGAAATCTCAGTTGTACAATCAAGCGGACATTGCTGAGAGATTCTACTATTAAATTAATAGAAGTGACTTTCTCAGAGCTGTAGCCGTAGGATCATATAACAGGGCTCCCACTGACCCATAGCCAAAATATAAGGCAAAATATAGGGACATAATGACCAAAATATAGGTCAAATATAGGGACATAATGACCAAAATATAGGGCGAATATAGGGCAAAATACAGGAAACAGAGCATTTCAGTCACCAACAGGGATAATTACTTGTTAATTACAATCTCATATGATGAGTGTTTTTATCCAAAAACAACAAAAGACACAGTACAATTCAGTTTGGACACTTCCGACTCGGTCGCATTGTTATTTTGGAGGATTTAAATAGGCCAACTATTCATACGCGAAATAGCACAAATAATCCTTGAGAAAATATAGGGGAAAATAGGGGAGAGCAGAAAATATAGGGAAAAATAGGGGAGAGCAGAAAATATAGGGAAAAATAGGGGAGAGCAGAAAATATAGGGAAAAATAGGAAAAATATGAACCCTGGTATAAATGTCTCTCGGGTCATTACTAAGGCTATTCAAGTGGCATTTCAGAGCAGCTGATAATACTGTTCTTTTTACTGTTTTCGGTTTAAACCTAGGATAGCCTGACGATGGGTTGGATTTCCCCAGACTCGACTGAAACAAGTCCTCTCATTGGCCAAGGATTCTGACAATGAGCTGTTACTAGCCGTGTGTATAACTTGTTTTGCTGCCCGCATAGCCTGTACATCCCAACGAGTGTACTTGGACAACCATTCCTTGGCCTCTTGCAGAGATTGGTCACTGTCAGAAATCAGGCCATTGATCAATCCTAGCTCCAGTGCAGACCTCGATGTCAACATCTGTCCACAGCACAGGAGCTCCAGTGCCTTCGTCCGACCAAGAATCTTCGCTAGACGCGTGCCACCTCCCCACCCCGGTACAACACCAAGAGAAAGATGGATAAAACCTATCTTGCAGTTTTTGGTAGCCAATCTAAAATCACAGCAGGTTGTAAGCTCAGCCCCGCCACCAAGGGCTCCTCCCTCTATCAAGGCAACACTGATCATCGGTAAAGTCAGAAGTCGAGTTGTAACATTATGCATTATGTCAGTCATCATGTTGGAAATTTTAAGGTTCTGAAAACTGTCTCGAACCATATCAAGGTCTGCTCCTGCACAAAAAAAATTCCCCTGTCCTCGAAGAATGAGACCTTTCCCCAGATTCCAATGTTCCAATTCTTCCACAATATCGGCCAGGTCACACATCATCTTTCCTGAATAGGATGAAAAATAAACTATGAAGAAATCAAATGAATGTGGAAGTGTACATATACGCAATGATTAGTTACTCATCTAAGACTGCATTTCTATACTCACATTACACTGCATTTCTATACTCACGTTACACTGCATTTCTTTAGTCACCTGAAACTGTACTTCTGTGCTCACCTGAGACTACATTTCTTTAATCACCTGAGACTGCATTTATGTACTCACATGAGACTACATTTCTCTACTCATCTGACACTGCATTTATGTATTCACCTGAGACCACATTTCTTTACTCGCCTAAGGCTGCATTTCTTTACTCACCTCACACTGGATTTCTGTACTCACCTGAGACTGCATTTCTTTTCCCTGGGTTGTTAAGAGTAACAACTGCTATGCCTGACAATTCCTCTTTTTCCAGATCCACTGATCCCTCGTTGTACTTCTCTAATACAGACCGTACAGATTCTATATCGTAACCTGCGGGTTTTCTGTCGTCTTCCATATCTTCAGGTAGTGTGGAGTATTGTAGTACTGTAATTATAGCAATAATGCAAATCTGCTTTGAGAAGAAAAATGGAATTGCCTATCAAGGGCGACCACTCTCTTTCGATTGAGTTTTCTAATTTTGATAGAGTAGTGTCCCTTGGGAACACCATTCAACTTGAACAAGGGGGCTGTGAGGCAAGAAAACACAATATTACTGGGTGGAATGGGTATTTTGGGAAGGACCTTCGAGCTTGTGTCAAAAAATATCAATTTTTGGGAAAACAAATTTCCAACTTAACACGGATGAGAATATTTAATTGTGATTTTACCAGAACTTTTATCTGTGCTGAATTCGGCTATCATTTCTGCAAAAATTATTCACTTAAATGTATTCACAATAAATAATGTTAAGCAATAGGAAAAGATAAATGTGTAGGGCGTATATACATGTATTATAAATCGGAATAATTTTATGAACAGGATATAAAAAGATTGATGAAAAAGATGGAATTCAGTCTACAGCATATTTTAGAAAGTATAGCTCTACAAGATTACAAGGATCAATAAACGGTGGATTATTCAATACACTAACTTGATAGTAGAGCCCCGGTATTTCTTGTTCTCAGCAGATGGGGTCTGGTCTTGCCTCTCTTGCATTTGATGCCAACAGGCAGACAGGCAGGCAATCTGTATGACACACTGTTCGCTGTTGTACTCAGTTTCCGAGCTTGCCATATTGTACTGTTTTGCGGAATTATCCTGTCAGTATGGTGAAATACTGAGGATAATGATGATACTGAAAGTCGCTTCAGTAACACAGCACAGAAACATGACATAGCTGGAGATTTTCTATTTCCTGAATGCCGAGTCCGAGGCCAGGTTATCCATGCACAGTATAGATCTAATGGTTAGAGATCAGCACGATCTGTGAATGAAAATAAAATTATTATTGTCATGGTTGTGATGGAACATTATGTCTTATATACAGTGAAACCAATTGTTTGGTCATCAAGTTCATTCCCTGCATTAAAGATATTAGGTCATCCACAATAATATTGGCGTTTCTAGTAAGGAACTTTAGAAAAATTGGACAGGTAAATAAATGCAGGTAGACAGAAATTTTATTCTTTTTTTTTTTTTTTGGTCAAGTTTTGGTTTTGACCTATTTGTGTAGGATTTTGCGGAGTACTAAGTGTTGAATCGCATAGAAATTAAAAAAAAATGCCTACCCAATTTTTGTTTTTTTTTAAGTCCAAAATATATGGGTAGGAAGGGTTACTGAAAA
The DNA here is from genome assembly GCA_036873755.1 of Hanleya hanleyi. NCBI lineage: Eukaryota > Metazoa > Mollusca > Polyplacophora > Lepidopleurida > Hanleyidae > Hanleya > Hanleya hanleyi. The sequence continues at coordinate 6,834 of JAVTVY010008773.1, read as the reverse complement.
CAAAAATATTATTGTGGATGGTCTTAGAAATCCCAATAATCCATATTCATGACAATTTTCCCATATTTCTCAAGGTTAACTGTTTCTCTCATAGACCTGCAGGGAATTTACACTCTTTGATCCATAAGTTAATAAAGCGTGGATCTGTAACCCATGAACTCTTTCCAAATTTTGTATTTTTGCAAAATATCCATTTATATCCCATTTCATGTGAAGAAATATTTCCTATTTTATGGGGGTTTTTTTCACGTTTTATTCACAATTAGTATTAAACATTTCTTCTAAATGTAAGTTTTCTTGTGAGATAATATGTGGTCTCTGTCTTCCATCAGTTGAAATTCATAAAAAAAGGTGAAGAAATTGTCGCATTTTAGTGCTGCTTCCCCCAGGTTTACTTACTAGTTTTCCACTGCTATTTTGACCCAATCATAAATCGTTATGCATGTAGCTAATTATAATTCTCCATTCGGGAAAAGGCAGTGATATTGAGATATGACAGCTGAAGGTCAGGGCCATAGCCAGGATTTGCTGAGGGGTGGTTCGCCTTCACTCCAAAAGGGCACATCAGGGGGTTCGCTGTATGGGAAAAGGGGCAAAAAGTGGGTTCCCTTCAGTTTGAAAAGGGCATTTATATGAGAAAATATATATAATATATCCGAAAGGGGGGTTTGCCCGAACCCAGAAAACCCAGAAAAATGGCTACGGGCCTGAAGGTGGCAATAAATCATTCATTGGCCATCATTAAACACTTGGGGCACCCATCGGGGGTGGGGGGCTAGACCCCACTCCCTCCTCACCCTTATACACTGATGTGTAGAGTGAAACACTAGTCATCAAATTTAGTTTGTTATGCTCAAGTAGCATGAAATATTTAGAAATTTGTAAACTGATTTTTGTATGTTTATATCTTCATTCTTGGAGTACACCAAAATACCTCGGTGTCAATTCTTGCACTTTCAGTGGGTTATTTCAGCCCTCCCCCCCCCCCCACCCAATTTCATTTTATCCATGATACATAAGTTAGATTCAGTAAAATATTGGCTTTCTGAAAATGTATAGTACATTTCTCTCATCTCTCAGATTTTGCACAAAGTAAATGAGAAAATGATTGCAAAAATAGCCCATCACATGGGAACCCAGTGTCACCTCAAAACTCAATTACCACTCGTCAAAACTCATGCACTTTCACAAGAATAAGCACATGTCAAAAGACACCAATTGCAGTCAGGCCAAAGCGCAGGCCGTATTCCGGTCATCTTCTCCATGCGGACCTAGGTTAAATATCGGGGCAAATGAGCTAAAATGTTGTTTATTCGAAAATGACTAGAAAGAAATATTTAAGGTTTGCTGAGGTAAAGTTGGTATATGATCATTTTATTTGATTTATTCCATTCTGTTTACGTATAGGCTAGCATTATTTCACATTTATCCGGTTATTTAAAATTGGCATGTGTGTGCTGGTACTTGACGACCTCCGGCGATCGTTAAACCAACAAAATGATCTATTGCCTGCACGCCCGGCGTTCGAAGTTTGCACTCCGTACAGGCGACACACTCCCCGTTATTTAATTATGTTGGAAAGTGGAGTCTCTCTCATACAAGTTCGATCCGGTAACCCTGCTTACTTCCGTACCATAGTACCTTGCATAGGTGTGAGAAGACGGTTGATATCCTCATGATTAACAACGCCTTAGTTTTGTGAATACGAGATGGACAAACAATGAAGAGTCACTTCAGAAATAATTACTATCGTCGATATAAAAATACTCAGCCGATACCACCACCTTATTGGCCTCCACAAAGGAGAGCTTCATTCTCACCCTGTTCGAGTAACAGGGGCTCGTTTTCGTTGTTAATTGGTTAATTAGGTTGATTATAGGGAGGGGGGGTCGGGGGGGTCGAGGTAGGAATTCCTTACCTCGGCTCCCCCCCCCCCTATAATCAACCTAATTAACCAATTAACAACGGTAACGAGCTCCTATGGTTCGAGTCATGTACCACGACACTCAGTCAAGTTGTGCTTTTCTAACATGCTATTCAGTAAAGTTTATTCTCTTATATAAGTAGTGCAACTTATGGCCAAACAATATTCTTAAATCTGATTGGTTACGTCATGTTAAATCTGTTCTTGATAGCTGAAATATTGCTGCATGAACGCGACGTTAAACCTTAATTCTCTCTCTCCCTGTTCTTGATAATTGTGGTCTAAATTATATGGCAAGCCGTTTTGGTATTTATTCCTTTATTTTTGATATCAAAAATTCTTTTTTTGATATCAAAAATAAATGTGCGCCGTTTTGGTATTTAATCGGATAATTGTTCATATCAAAAATACTATTTTTGATATCAAAAATTCTTTTTTTGATATCAAAAATAGAATTGTTGATATCAAAAATAGTATTTTTGATATCAAAAATAAACCGTTTATTTTTGATATCAAAAATTCTCTTTTTGATATCAAAAATAAAAGTTTATTTTTGATATCAAAAATACTATTTTGGATATCAAAAATTCTTTTTTTGATATCAAAAATAAATGAATAAATACCAAAACGGCTTGCCATATGGCAAGCCGTTTTGGTATTTATTCCTTTATTCTTGATATCAAAAAAAGAATTTTTGATATCAAAAATAAATGTGCGCCGTTTTGGTATTTAATCGGATAATTGTTGATTCTCTCGCCTCCTGTACAGCTGACAATGCATTTTGTACAACATTTCTAACAACAGCGTCAGCCTGAGTTGGGTTACCCGAATCAGCCATTCTCCATTTTTTTTTGGCGCCAAACGACGGGTGTCGGGACTGAGGAGTGAAATTGTATCAATCAATAAACAAGGGGAACATTTCGATTGAATGATAGCTCTTGAATATCATCCTCGCGAGCCAGTGTATCGATCGATCTATTAGAATCGATACACTGGCTTGGTTAGTTACCCATACTAGTTCTGGACATAAATAGGTCAGGAGGTTTCCCCTAAATCAATCCAATCAGTGAACGCGCTAAGCTAACTGATTATGCCAATCCACTGCGAGGTATGAGAGGTGACAGGTTTGGATTTCATCGCGGACCAAAGTGCTTTGATGTTGGGATGAAATCTACATCGGAAGTCCAGCAAAACCCGCAGGCTTGGGATACCGACATGCCAATTCAAAACAAGCGCAGGGGATGAAATGTACGGGATTGTACAATGGAGGAATCGAATCAAGAACTCATTCGAATCACCAAAAATGTCCAGGTAAACCCTCTGCGAGGATTTAGAATTTACCTGGACTTGTGAAGATGCTTGAATATATGAACAACCAACGACAGAATTTGTGTAATTTGCATTATAATTTTTATGAGTTATTTTGTATGGTAGCACTTTTTGAGATGAAGCCAAAGATGGAAGATAAATCTTGGTAAGGGAGAGCGCATTATTTCCGTTTTGGCAGGCCCGTAGCCAAGGGGGGGTTTCTGGGTTCGGGCGAACCCCCCCCTTTGGAAATATTATATACTTTTCTCATATAAATGCCCTTTTCAAACACTGAAGCGAACCCCCTATTTACCCCTTTTCCCATACAGCGAACCCCATGATGTGCCCTTTTGGAGTGAAGGCGAACCACCCCTCGGTAACTCCTGGCTACGGCCCTGTTTGGTGTAAGTGGTCCTCTATTTTTGATATCAAAAATAAACGGTTTATTTTTGATATCAAAAATACTATTTTGGATATCAAAAATTCTTTTTTTGATATCAAAAATAAACGGTTTATTTTGGATATCAAAAATTCTTTTTTTGATATCAACTATTTTTGATATCAAAAAAGAATTTTTGATATCCAAAATAGTATTTTTGATATCAAAAATAAACTTTTATTTTTGATATCAAAAATAAACTTTTATTTTTGATATCAAAAAAAGAATTTTTGATATCCAAAATAGTATTTTTGATATCAAAAAAAGAATTTTCGATATCAAAAAAAGAATTTTTGATATCAATAATAAATGAATAAATACCAAAACGGCTTGCCATAAAATTAAGCTGTATTTGGGATGATGACGTTATAACCCTTCCTTTAATGTTAAATGGCTTACAAGCATTGTTAAACTCCGTGATAGGAAGATAATTTTGTACAACAGTGGTTTTCTGATTTACAAAACTCGGACAAAACAAGATGTTAATGCCTTTTTAAGACTGAATTTAAATTTGGAACATATCACGGTAAAGATTGCCAGAGTGTTACCGACTGTCTTCAGGCTATCAAATGATAGACTTCCTATAGAGAGAGGTAGATATACATCTAATTTGCCTGAACAACGTTTTTGTAAATTCTGTGCTGTTGGTAAAGTAGGAGACGAATTCCACTTTTTACTAGAATGCCCTAGTTTAATGGAGTTCCTAACACGGTATCTACCTAAGTATTATTACTGGTTTATTTCTCAACTTAAATTTGCAAAACTACTATATTTGGATTGTGATAAGTTTAGACACTTACCTATGCACTTGCAATGATCCACAGGTAAACGACGACTGTAACTCAGGCAATTATCTGCAGCTGGTTGATAGGCGCTAGTAGTATACAATACGTAAATTGATGAGATAGCGCCTCACTGCGCATGCGCAGAACCTTGTGTGACGTCATAAGTGTGCGCAGAAAAAAAATGGGGCGGTATTGGGGCGGTGTGCGCATGCGTGATGTGTGGGAGGTGGGTACAAGATGGCCGCCAGTGAGTGGAAGATGTGGGAGGTGGGTACAAGATGGCCGCCAGTGTGAGTGAGATGTGGGAGGTGGGTACAAGATGGCCGCGAGTGTGAAGATGTGGGAGGTGGGTACAAGATGGCCGCCAGTGTCATGATGTGGGAGGTGGGTACAAGATGGCCGCCAGTGTCATGATGTGGGAGGTGGGTACAAGATGGCCGCCAGTGAGTGAAGATGTGGGAGGTGGGTACAAGATGGCCGCCAGTGAGTGGAAGATGTGGGAGGTGGGTACAAGATGGCCGCCAGTGAGTGGAAGATGTGGGAGGTGGGTACAAGATGGCCGCCAGTGAGTGGAAGATGTGGGAGGTGGGTACAAGATGGCCGCCAGTGTGAGTGGAAGATGTGGGAGGTGGGTACAAGATGGCCGCCAGTGTGAGTGAGATGTGGGAGGTGGGTACAAGATGGCCGCGAGTGTCATGATGTGGGAGGTGGGTACAAGATGGCCGCCAGTGAGTGGAAGATGTGGGAGGTGGGTACAAGATGGCCGCCAGTGTGAGTGAGATGTGGGAGGTGGGTACAAGATGGCCGCCAGTGTGAGTGACATGTGGGAGGTGGGTACAAGATGGCCGCCAGTGAGTGCAAGATGTGGGAGGTGGGTACAAGATGGCCGCGAGTGTCATGTGTGGGAGGTGGGTACAAGATGGCCGCGAGTGTCATGATGTGGGAGGTGGCCGCCAGTGTCAGTGAGATGTGGGAGGTGGGTACAAGATGGCCGCGAGTAGTAAAATGTATAAAAGGAGTCGATTTTTAGGGAAAGGGTGTATTCAATCTGACTTACCTGACCTGACTTGATCAGCCAGCCAGCCAGCCAGCCCTCCTACCTGCCTGCCTTCCTGTCTGCCTGCCTGCATTCTGCCTGTGTGGAATGCATGTCCTGACTTGGTTCTGGGGTTTTTCCATCACGGTTGTGCGCAGGTGTATGACGTCACTTCCGGTCTGCGTGAATCGGGCGTGACCTGGGACTATGGGATGCATGTACTGACTTGGTTCTGGGGTTTTTCCCTCACGGGGAGGTCACGTGATCAGTTCAAGGTCATATCCATTTTTATCGATATGTCAACTCCACACCCAGTCCATTAAATGCTCCTTCACCTATGCTTCAATTTGATACCTCACTCGACCTGTGGTGTGAGTGAGTGCAAGAATGTTTTCATCCGCGGTGATGCAGTCATGTCTGGCGGTGATTCGGTCTCGGGAAAAAGCTTCCTTGCCCAATGCCTACGGACTTTACCGAAGATACACGGACTTTAACGAAAAGACACGGACGTACACGAAAAGACGCGAAGGTGAACGCCATTGTGGGAAACCTCCAACAGACAGGTCAGTACATGCATTTCTATGTTGTTCACGCATAATAAAAGGATTGATCTGTAATCTGTGTTGTTGTTGTTGCTCCCTTTTTTTGGACTAACCCATCAGAATAGTACGTATCACGGACTATACCCGTAGAGCTACATCTGGTCTATCAAACACGTCCCTCTGGATCCCACACCTTCATTTCTACAGAGCCATGGCGGAGACCCAGCCCCATGCGACTCGCATTTTACAGTATGCCACCGTGGTGAATTCATTCACGGGTTACCGAGCAGTGGTCCGGTCCATGTTTGCAGATGGCGACGACAACGAGGGACGGCGCCAGATCCTGAACGAGTTCACAGAAGCGGTCCTCCACAGAGTGCACTCGATGGAGAGGCGTGCCATCACTCACCACTACTGGACTATGACAGCCATCCTTGATGCTCGGGCTATGGACCACGAGCGCTCACGCCGCAACCAGCACCGGCTGGTTGGCCTCATACTAGTCTGTGCCCTATTCACCCTGGCGCTGTGGTATTGACACTATAAATACCAGGGTCAGACAGAGTGGGTGTCATTCACCGTTCGACATTTGGACCAAGCATGTCATCCGTCCTACGAGCCATCCTCCCCCTTACACCTTACCAGGTGGGATTATACGTTTATGAAGATTATGTGACTCTGGTGGAAGATAGTGGCGGGGATTGGAGGGCGTCCCCTGGGACTTTATCGAATACGGTGACACTACAGCGTGATGGGTGGACTAAGTTTAAACGGGTGTTGAGCGGAGAGTTAGACGGACA